>APFE030658521.1:120346-203425 GCA_000404065.3 Pinus taeda
TTGATGAGCTTATGTCTAGATGTATGCAAGAAGAAACAAGGATGAAGGAATTTGATAATGAAAGAAATGCTGCCTATGTTGCTCATTCCCGAAAGAAGAACTCTGGTGGTTCGAAGGACAAAGGAAGGTGGTGACAGGGATGCCTGATTTTGGAAATAATCATGAAGGTGTATGCAAGGGTTGTGCTGAAGGAAAACATACAAGGGGACCTTTCCCCTCAAGTGTCACAAAGACATCTGAGATATTGCAACTGGTCCATTCTGATCTTTCCGGTATGTTGCCTATAACATCCCTGGGAGGATTTTCTTACTATATGACATTTACTGATGACTTCTCTCGCAAAACCTGGACATACTTCTTGAAGAAGAAGGATGAGGCTTTCATGTGGTTCCGTACCTTCAAAGCCTTGGTGGAAAATATGATCGGAAAGAAGATCAAGATTTTGAGGACTGAAAATGGCTCTGAATATGAGTCGAATGAGTTCAAAGACTTTTGCAGAGAAGCTGGCATTAAGAGGGAGACTACCACTGCATATACTCCTGAGCAGAATGGTGTTGCTGAACGCAAGAATAGGACTATTGTGGAAGCTGCCCGTGCCATGCTATGTGACCAGGGTCTACCAAAGTTTCTGTGGGGAGAAGCTGCAAATACTGCTGTGTACATTCAAAACCGATGCCCTCATTCCACTTTGGACTCCAAATCTCCCGAAGAGGTTTTCTCTGGTAAGAAACCTGATGTCTCACATTTTTAGAATTTTTGGATGTCCTGTCTATTTTCATGTGTCGAAAGAAAAGAGAAGTAAGCTGGATGCTACTGGGAAGAAAGGAATGTTTGTGGGCTACTGTGAGACTTCTAAGGCATATAGAGTCTATGTACCTGGTCAAAGGGAAGTAGAGATAAGCCATGATGTCACTTTTGACGAGGATGCTTCCCTGAAGAAAGTAGTAGATCTTCCTAGATCTGAAGAAAATCATGAAGAAAGACCTGGAAATCTGGAAGAACCCCAGGATGAGACTATGCCTGATGTTGAAGGGCCAATGGACCCTATTGATCCTTCCCCTTCTCTAGGAAAGAGGCCATCATGGCTCAGGAACACCCTCGAAGATGCTGAGGGTCATGCTGCCCCAAGGGGGACATTCCGAGAAAGCAAGAAGCCGTGTAGATACCAAGGGTATCTAGCTGCCATGAGTATTATTGTACAATCTGAACCTGGATCTTTTGAGGAAGCCATCAAGCATCAAGTCTGGAAGGATGCTATGCATGAAGAATATGAGGCTATTATGAAGAATGATGTCTGGGATGTGGTCCCGAGACCGAAGGGCAAATTTGTTGTCACCGCTAAATGGCTCTACAAGATTAAACATGGATCTGATGGGAGTGCTGAAAAGTTTAAGGCAAGATTTGTTGCCCGTGGCTTCTCTCAAAAGGAAGGAATTGACTATGACAATATATTTGCACCTGTGGCACGATATACCACCATCCGATCCATCATAGCCCTTGCTGCTATGCAAGGATGGAGTCTTCATCAGATGGATGTCAAGACCGCTTTTCTGCATGGTGCAATAAAGGAAGAAGTGTATGTAGAACAACCTCTAGGATTTGAAGTTCAAGATCTAGACAGTTATGTCTGCAGGTTGAAGAAAGCCCTCTATGGGTTAAAGCAAGCACCCAGAGCTTGGTATGAGAGGATGGATAGTTACTTGATGAAGCTGGGCTTCAATCGAAGCAATGTTGATCCAAACCTTTACTTCAAGGTTGTGGAAGGAAAGCCTCTCATTCTAGTACTGTATGTGGACGACCTCTTCCTGACAGGTGATGACCCTCTCATTCATCAATGTAAGAGGGAGCTTGCTGCTGAGTTCGAGATGAAAGACCTAGGACTGATGCACTATTTCCTAGGCCTGGAGGTCTGGCAGAGACCTGGAGAGATTTTCCTTTCTCAAGGAAAATATATTGTGAAGCTTCTGGAAAGATTTGGGATGGTGGACTGTAAGTCCGTGTCGACACCAATGGAACTCAACTTTAAGAAGTTGAGTGGCAGCGCTGCAGGGCCTATCTTGGCCAATCCTACTGAGTATCGTCAACTCATAGGAGCTTTGATGTTCTTAGTGAACACCCGTCCGGACATATGTTTTGCAGTGAATACTTTGAGTCAACAAATGGTTGAGCCTCATCATTTTCACTGGGTTGGTGCCAAGAATCTTTTGAGATATCTTCAGGGCACGATAAACCATGGGCTGAGATACACTGCCGGGAGTGTGATACTCCGTGGATATACTGATGCCGATTGGGCTGGCAGTGTGGTGGATCGTAAGAGCACATCTGGATGTTGTTTTAATCTTGGTTCTGCTTCGATCTCATGGATGAGCAGGAAGCAGAAGTCGGTGGCTTTGAGCACCGCGGAGGCAGAATATATTGCTGTTAGTATGGCCTTCTGTGAGGCAGTCTGGTTGCTGAAGCTCTTTAGTGAGCTGCTCTATGACAACCAGAGGTGGGATTCAGGAATCCCGTATTTGTCGATTGCTCCAGCAGATAGACATCATCTGGGATATGGTAAGTCGATGAGCATGGAGGTTCCATCGCATTAAGATGATGTACAAGCTGATCAAAGCCCCGAGGAAAGATCAAATTTGTGATTTTCCTGAACGACTTGGAGTCGTCAAGAGATCTTTGTAAAAGGGTCCTGCATGTTGCATACATTGAGCTCTGGGAGCTCTGGAGGGCTTGCAATTATTACTGGAGCAACATACGACCACAGGGTGACTCACCCTCCCCTGGTGGTGCGCACTGGAACAAGATGATTCGCTCTCTTGTGGGACAAGATGATTCGCTCTCTTGTGGAACAAGATGATTCGCTCTCTTGTGGGACAAGATGATTCGCTCTCTTGTGGAACAGGATGATTCGCTCTCCTGTGTTGCAGGATGATTAGTTCTCCTGTGAGGCCTGGATTGATGTGTTCTCCATGGCGATTGGGGCAGGATTGATGTGTTCTCCTGTGAGGACAGGATTGATTAGTTCTCCTGTCGAGGCATCCTACCCATGCAGTCTGGGACTCATGGGAAGTACCTCTCATCTGATCAATGAGGAGGGAAATGAGGATAGGGACCATAGTAGTACTATCGATGGACGCATCGCTGTATCTACCGTACTCCCTATGCTAGGATGACCTCCATTGATCTGGGATCAATGTTACTGATTTGGGACTAGTGGTACGCACTCTGAAACTGACTTCGGGTCAGTGGAGAATGGTATGAGACATTCTCGATACCAGTGTGATACTCTGTGATGATCAGAGTGGGATTCGTATGACTGAGAATCCTGTGTTCCACGACCGATCCAAGCATATCAGGTACCACTTTATCTGGGATATGGTACAGCGAGGCGCCGTAAGGCTCGATCATATAGGAACTGATGAGCAGGTCGCGGATATTCTCACTAAGTCCCTGGGGAAGGTCAAGTTCCTAACCTTCCGTGAGAATCTTGGTGTCGTGAAAAGACCCTATAATGTGGGTCCTATTGGACGATGAGCTCTGGAAGCTCTGGGGGGCTTTGGGGATATTATTGAGCTGGTTCGCCACTCATTTATCTGTGCCCCGTATGCATCCTACCCATTGAGTTCAGGGCTCATGGGAAGTACCTCTCATTTGGCCAATGAGGTGTGAAAAAGCTAGAGACTATTAGCAAAGACTGATGGACGCATCAGAGATTGCCGTACTCTCTATCTAGGATGGCATGGTCCAACCACTTGATCTGGGATCAAGATTTGTGAGGTCTGGGACCTCTGGACTAATTATGTCAGTCGGGGGATGATGTCTTTGTGACTAACCCACCTCTGTTCTGAAATAAAGAAGCCAGCAAAGCAAGTTTCGGCGGGATGACTCACGATGTTGATTGCACTAATAGATGGAGTTCTCCCTAGTTGAGAGGGAGTGTTAAATTTGGACAACTAGGTCCAAACTCCATGTTCTGATGCTCAGATTAAGAGACTAATATTTTTGTTGGATTCCTCTTTCTGAGAGGTGTAAAATCCATATAAAAATAATCTTAATCCGATGAGCAGAACTTATATTTTGAATTTATTATTCTTAATAAATTATATGTGCAAGGTCAGCCAGTTTTGTAATGTAGGCTCACATGCCCAACAGATGTGTCACACACCCTCATTGATGTATATATATACAGGAAAAGTTGGAGAGAATAAGAAAACAATTCAACTCACATCTTCCTCTCTCATCTTAGAGAATACAAGCTACCTAGAGGACGAATTCAGCCACAAGTGGGAAGGACGAAGAGGACAGACTGTACGGATTTTCTGCTGCTAGGGTTTCTGCTGCTAGGGTTTTGCAGAAAGTTTGACCAGCGTTGACCTTGGTCAACCCGTGGTCCAAACAAGCTGAAAATTTGTGGGAAGTTCGATTTTTGAAGGCCATACTACCTGGCACAAAAATCGAGGTCAAAGAGTTGACCATTTTGCTGCTGCGTTGACTTTTAGCTCGCTGCCCCTGCGTTGACTTTTCAGGACAGCGTTGACTTTTGCAGAATTGACTTGGGTTGACTCATCTACTGGTTGGAGGGTTGTTGTGACACATCTGGGCTGGCTGACCAAAGAAGACTTTGTTGGTTGAAGCATCCTGTTGACCGCCGAAACGAACATACACATTTTTCCTGTTTCTGATTTGTCTTCTGTAAGATCTGTTTATATGTTCTATCTGCATTTTGCTTAACTACTTGTATGATTGCTGTGTGAAAAGTGAAATTGCTCTTAGCATAGAACATCTACAAAACTTTACATATATACCCTTCCATCTTTTGTAAATATTTTTTCCGTAAATATAAGATGTAGTTTTCCAAAAAAAAATGTTATTAGCACCAATTCTAGTCAAGGAAAGAAGACCATTGCAAAAGATGGTATAGATAAGAAACCATCCAGTGGAACTACAAAGAAGAAGACTTATTCCAAATCACCAAAAGAAGGAAAAACATGCCAAATAAGAATGATCCCTTATGTAATTATTGCAAGCATAGAGGACATCCCAAAGATGAATATTGGTAGTCACATCGAAAGATAGCCAGACATCCAATGCACTAAAGCAAGGAGAAAGTAGGAACTTTTTAATGGCAGTTGAGCATCCTAGTCACATCGAAAAGTTATTCTCTATTTAGATTCAGCTCAAAATTGAGCTTGTAACCATATTATTTGATACTAGCAACCCTGAGATCTCATCTCGGAAGCAATAGTGAAGAAGCACAAGCTACCTATAGTCATGCATCCAAAATCCTACTCCTTGTGCTAGCTAAACAAGAATAAGGACTTGCACATCAAATGCAAATGTAAGGTAAAGTTCACAATCTCAACTGATTATATTGATGAAGTAGAACTCAATGTTGTTCCATTGGATGTGTCTTGTGATTTTTGGAAGCCACTATTTGTCGGATCAAGATGCATTCTATCAAAGGTTAAACCAATATCGACTTGCCAAAGATCGTCGAGCTTACACATTTGAGAACACAAAGGATCCAACACCCTTAATTTTCTTTTCAACTACAAAGGCCCAAAGACTACTCAAACCCCATGACAGATTGTTTTGTTCTCCCTACAAACCAAAGGAGAAGGAGAGAGTTCCACTCGCCAATCAAGGGCGCCATAACAATGATATTGATATTTGTAACCCGGACAAGTACTTTTGTGTAGGCCTAAGTGTCTAAGCATGTAGAAGTCACCCAAAGTCTCCTTAGGACACTTGCCCAAGTATAAGCAAGTTGCTATTGTAACTCAGCCTAAGTCTAACTTAAGAAAAGAAATAATTAATTATGTTGGCTATTGAGCGAAAGAAACTTGGGAAAAGTAAAGTAATTTACTTTAGTGATTACGTTTTAATCTTAACCGTTGATCTCAAGTGAGGCAAGATCTAAGGTCGTCAATCACTTTGGAGATTAGCGTTAGGGATTTAGCTCAACAAAAAGTTATACAAGCAAGGCTAAGGAGAGGAGAAAGACAAACCATACAACAGCACAAGACATAAAGAGAGCGGCACTTAGTGAGGAGTGGAGAAGGACTTCCATTCTAGTGAGTGTCAAGTCTGAGGAAAGTGTAGAAGTGCAGCATAGGTGATCCAATTCAGCCAAGGAGATTGAGGACTAATCTAGGGCCTGATCTACTGGGCCAAATCCACGGTATGTTGTAACTGTAATTTTCTTCAGTTAGGCCATTATCCTAGAATGAGAGCCCAAGTAGGTTTTGAGTTATTAATGATGAACTGTTGAATGGGCAAAATCTATTTGTGTTGCTTGTGATTGACATTGGTGTAATTTTGCTTGCACTTGTTGAGTTTCTAATGCAATCAAGACTAGTGTAATTTTTCAAACTAATAACTACTTCCAATGATACAATATTACTTCTTTAGAGCATTCCAATCATCAAGCAGTTATACATGAAAAATTTCAACCATTCACTTCTACAGTAGAGCAATAGAGATCACAGTAAACAATGAGACAAGAGATGAGAGACACCAAGATTTAGGCCAGCGGCCAGGGCAAAACACTCAAGGGGAAAACCTAACAATCTTTCCCTATGTGAGAAAGAGTTCAATTCATCAATTGTACATCAGTCAACGTATCTTTGATAACATCATATGGACAAAACTTCGTCCTCTTTTTCAATCACGAATATAAGGAGCCTTAGGATTTTGCTTTACCACATAAATAAGTTCCATAGAGAAGCTCAGATACAACAGAGAATAATGCCATAGGGAAGCTCGCATACCACAGGGAAAATACTGCCATAGATAAGCTCACATACCAGAGAGTATTTTGCCACAAAAAAACTCACATGCCATAGAGTGTATTGCCACAGAAGAGCCTACATACCACAAAGTATATTACCACAGAAGAGATTGCATGCTACAGAAAACAGTGCCTTAGACTTGCTCGCATACCTCAAAGAAGATGACGAAATCTGCCTAGAAGGGGAGCGAATAAGCTCAATATATAGTTGTTTGTCCATGAGAATAGTCGTGACTCTTGCGTAGGCCGACTTGAGCATTTGTTGAGTCATTATTTCAAATCTAATTATTCTTTTTTTTTATAAAAATATTGACCATGCTACCAAAATTTCCAACACTTCCTCTTAGCCAGGGAGGTACTTTTCATTCTCTCTCTCAAGATCAATGTCCTCAACCAATCCATAGGTCTCTCGGCCCAAAGCTTAAGGGAGAGATCACAAGTACAAATTTCTCTCTCTATCAAGATCAATCTCCCCGACCAATCAATAGGTCTCTCGGCCCACAACCTAAGGGAGAGAACTCATCCTTCCCAAGAAAACAATAGGTCTCTCGGCCACAACCTAAGGAAGGGAACTCAAGATCAATCTCCCCGACCAAAACATAGTTCTCCTGACCAACATCTAAGGGAGAGATCACAAAATCAATGTCCCCGACCAAAGTAGTCTCCCAATAAAAACCTACGAGATCACTTTAGGCCTCAAAACCAAGTTGCAGGACTAGACTCACTAGCCTCCCGGTCAACCAACCTAAGGGAGTGACAATCTTCCCTACCAATCCATTTGTCTCACAGTCACAACCTAAGGAAGATTCATGATGCTATATAATCAACACTCCCTCTCCAAGAGGAATTCTTAGCCATTCCAGGCTTCTCTCATAAGCAAAAATCAGCGACCTACTCAATCGCAAAAAAATAGCCATGGTGGATTTCAACACTTGATCAAACTTTCCAACAAACAATAACATCCAACTATTTATTTAGCTTTAGTCAAAGCTACTCACAGAAGCAAACATCAACAACCATGCTTGAATCCAACAGACAATAAGTAGCTTCTTACAGAAGCAACATCAACAACCATGGTCTAATCCAGTTGACAATAAGTGGCTTCTTATAGAAGCAAACATCAGAAACCATGGTCAAATCCAGCACAAAATCAAATGGGTCTGCAAACAGCATCCAAAGCCAACCTGCTTCATAAATCAGCTACATTTCCAACTTCATTAGTGCTACATGCAGTAGGAAGATCCATGTCATTTAGACCAACACAACACCCAGAATACATCCAGTCTAGATCAAGTGGTTGAACGAGCCAATTTGAAAAATCAACCAAGTTAGCAACATAATCTTGCAGCTTCTTCAAGTTTTCATCATGGAGATCTCCAAGGACTCGCAATTCACCATGCCAAATTGCATTAAGAATTTGATCATGCTCATGCCTTTACGAAAATAGCTCCCTCTTACATGTGACACAGAAGTCCTCAGCCCTTTTCAGAAACATATCATCAATACATAGAAAAATCATGGGCTCATCTTCAATATATATATATATATATATATATATATATATATATATATATCCAAGGACTCACAATTCATTGTGCCAAATTGCAGTAAGAATTTGATCATGCTCAAGTCTTTACGAAAACAACTCCCTCTTACACAGGACACAAAAGTCCTCAGCCCTTTTCAGAAACATATCATCAATACAGAGAAAAATCATAGGCTCATCTTCATATATATATGCAAATCAGCATCATTCTTCAAAACTTCTAGCCATCTTCATCATGGAACAAATTTCTTTTCGTCATAGATTAAAACATGTTTCAATCAGGTTGATCTTGTCTGCTCTCTCTAAGTACAAAGCTCATCCAATCACGAGTCTTCATGTCACATTGTTCTTCCATCCATTTCCAACAATTGCCACACCTTGAATATCTTCTTTATGTTCTTGCAATCCTCACTAGGAGGCCATGGAAGAACAAATACAAACAAGCAAGATATACAAAGACAAGAGATTCATAATGAAACAACAAACAAGAAAGTACACTTAAGAAAGTGTCAGCTCCCTCTTGATCTTAGCCTTCTTAGATCCAATCAACTTCGTCCACATCATCAAGGAGTTAACCTCGTTCAAACCATCAAGGAGTTGACCTTGTCCACATCCACATCATCAAGGAGTTTATATCATATTTGATTGTTTCAAAATATTTGATTCTTTCATAGTAGAACATTAGCTAAGAAGGTTCATCCAATATCCTTTGTCACCACAAACTAGGTAGCCCGGCTTCTTCAATTGTAGGAATGGATTTCATCAAGGAAGATTTCAAGATTCAAATGGCATCAATATTTTTAATCAACTTCGAGATCTTTTATCTTCTTCCTCAAGGAGGAACACGGCCTCTCTTGTAACCAAAATCATTGATATCATTTTTCAAATGAATTGTGATAAATGTACAACATTTCTTGAGGACTTATTCATAGAAGGATTTCATTTTCCAAGGTATATAAAACTCAATAGATTCTACAAACCTATACTTGGTCTTCTATGACAGAGTTCCTTAACAAAAGAATATTTGAAATCCAGAAATGCTTTAAAAAGTCAATGATACATGCCTTTTAAATATTGGCTTCCTTGGAGTTCTGGTAGGTTTATATTTCCATGAGCTCTTTGATGTATAGTAAAGATTATGACAACAAATGTCACTGATTCTTAATCTTTGTAGCCTTGACCATTCAGCCTTGCATGTATCATATCAGTCATACTTTAGCTTAATGCCTTTATCCCAAGTGGAAACAAATGTTAGAAAATTTCAATACATTTTAGGATTCCTCCTTGTCCGACCTATACGCCTTTTCCTCACTATACTACAACATCATATAATGTCACAACTATATTAATTTATCTAAGTATATTTGTCCTCAAGGGAATTCTCACCGATCTTAATGAGTTCTTTCAATTTTCAATAAATAGGAAACACAATATGTAGAGCCAAGAAAAATATCACAGAGACTTTGGAGTACACACCTCACATGACAGACTTTTAGTACAGACGTCTTTCTTCAAATTTCTTTGAGCTTTCTTCTTCAAGGAATCCCAGGTTGACTCTTGTCTAGGTTTCTTTCACTATGTAGAGAACAAGAATCTTTTAAGTTAACATCAGATTTGATGAAAATTCAGCTTCTCTATCCTTGAGGTCAAAGGCCATGTACTTGTCATCTTCCAAAGAGATAAGGTTGCTCGATCTTGACTCCTTCCACAGAGATATACAAACTCGGATTCGTTCACTTATTTAGATCATTAAGGAGCTCAAATCCTTTTGCACTTGTCATAGAGATATATTGCATTTGACTTAAACAGTCTTGCTTTGAATTTCTTGGCTTCAATCATGCCACAGAATGAAGCTCGAACTTCTTACGATCTTTCACAAATACCGACTTTACCACAAAAATATTTTTTTGTCTAAACATCAGGCTTCACCACAAAGTTAGCTTTGGACCACCACAATATGTCTCAGAAGGATTTCGACTTCATCATAGAGGAGCTTTCAGTCCTAATTCCACAGAGATAATTTGCACCTTTCCACAGTGATATATAGCTTCAGACTTCTCATGGAAAAATAGGTGACTCGGCCTTTTCTCAGATATTGGATGGCAACCACAAAGCTCAAACTATAATAACAATCTCAGACTAGATTTCCTTATTTAGATTTGCCACAGAGATTTCCAAAGGCTCGGACTGTCTTCAACAAATTCGAATTAATTGAAGGAGCAACTTGGACTTATATCCTCAAATGTCATAGAAAGATATCATAGTATAGTAGAGATGCCATTCATTTCATTTAAATACAGCCTTGCGATCTTAATAAAAAACTTCAAACTTGTTCAAACTTCTACAGGATAATTTCGAACTTCACAGAGATTGTAAACAAGCACTTTTCAGACATACACCTAATTAGGGCTTCCTCAAAAAGGGTGATCTCAGTGCTATTTTCTTCACCAAAGCTCTGATACCATGTTGAGTTTCTAGTGCAGTCAAGACTAGTGGAATTTTTCAAATTGATAACTACTTACGATGATACAATATTACTTCTTTAGAGCATTCCAATCATCAAGCAGTTATACATGAAAAATTTCAACCATTCACTTCTACAATAGAGCAATAGAGATCACAGTAAACAATGAGACAAGAGACACCAAGATTTAGGCCAACGGCCAAGGAAAAAACCACAAGGGGAAAACCCAACAATCTTTCCTTATGAGAGAGAGTTCAATTCATCAATTGTACATCAGTCAACATATCTTTGATAATATCATATGGACAAAACTTCATCCTCTTTTTCAATCATAGATACAAGGAGCCATAGGATTTTGCTTTACCACAGAGGTAAGTTCCATAGAGAAGCTAGTACACAACAGAGAATAATGCCATAGGGAAGCTTGCATACCACAAGGAGAATACTGCCACTGATCAGCTCGCATACCAGAGATTATACTTCCACAGAAAACTCACATGCCACAAAAGAACTCGCATGCCATAAAGTATATTATCATAGAAGAGCTCACATGCCACAGAGTATATTGCCACAGAAGAGCTCGCATCCCAGCGAGTGTATTGTCACAGAAAAAGCTTGCATGCCACAGATTATATTGCCACAGAAGAGCTCGCATGCCACAAATTATATTGCCACTAAAGAGCTCGCATACCAGAGAGTATATTGTCACAAAAAAAGCTTGCATGCCACAAATTATATTGCCACAGAAGAGCTTGCATGCCACACAAAAGATTGCCTCAGACTTGCTCGCATAACTCAGAGAAGATGATACGAAATCTGCTACAAGGGGAGCGAATAGGCACAATATATAGTTGTTTGTCCATGCGAATAGTCGTGACTCTTGGGTAGGCCAACTTAGTCATTTTAGGGGCCGACTTGAGCACTTGTTGAGTCATTATTTCAGATTTATTTATTCTTTTCTTTTTGATGAAAATACCGACCATGGCTACCAAAATTTCCAACACCACTAATTATGCTAAGAACCTAGTTCCGTATTAATTCAGTAGATTTGTCATCTACTAGGTTAATAAAGTGTTGAGTGCTAGGTTCAGAGAAATTTAACATGGTATCAAAGCTTGAAACTCTAAGAACCAATCTTTGAATCACGAGGAAGCCAAGTTCATATAGGGATCACCGAAGCCAAGTTTGGTCGTGATCGTATGAGTCATAAAAGCTTTTTTAGGTCAAGAGGGTCGTACAAATGCCGCACAATGTACAACATAGTTTGAGTACCGTGCCAAAGAGAAAGATAGCGAAAAAGAAAAGGAAAAAATCACTGAGATTCAACTAAAGATGAATTAAAAAAAGAAATGATAGTGGGTAGTCAACAGCCTTGAGTCAATCGTCAAGACCATCAACCAACAGGGCCACCTAGCCACCAAAGGATACAAGTTTGTGGCAATGTATCGATCTCAAGGAGGCTTCCAGCACGCATCAAGTGGTGGTTGAGCGAAAGCCACCAAGCCGACAGCCACAGGGATGTCGACCCTATTGAGACGTCTGCACGTAAGGGCCCGTTCCGTGATCTGGCTATGCCATGGCCTACCCCCGACAATGTTTTCTCTCTTCCTTTCGTGCCTGTGTCACGAAAGGATGAGACAAAACATTGTCAGAGGTAGGTCATGGTATAGCCAAATCACAAAACGGGCATGCAATGAGGCTACACACACAAGACTCCATCGCGAGTGCAGTCGAATAGAGCTTGGGCAGGGGGTGACTACAGGGGAGGCTGTCTACAGAGACAACACTATGAGTGGAGGATACGTCAACCAAAACCAAGGTGCAAGCAGCTGACGCAAAGTGAAGTGGAGCCATGGGGGGATCAGTGGCAAAAGAGTAGGCTAGTCGAGAAGTTGGACATGAGATAGGATGCAAGTCAAGGGTCGGGCAAAACAAACCTATGGCCATACAAATCAAGGATAACAGTCGAGCCAAGACGGTAGTTGACAGAGGGTGCACGCCAATAATAAGCCACGGCACCACAACAACAGACAGCCACAAATTGGGGGGGTCAATGTGCTGGCAAACCCAGCCAAAACGGCCACTATGAAGCTGCAAGCAATAATGGGAGTCTCAGGCAATCAGCAAATAGGCAGCAAGGCAGTAGTAGCCACAAATCTGGTCAACAAGACAACATAAGAAATAGCAGAAGATACAACCAATGTGATTAGTGGAGATCAACCCTCAAAGGGAGAGAGGGAAACCATATCAATCAAGGTTTGATAGCAAATTTGGGTGTCTAAAAGACCAGCCAAAACCTTTCAATTAAATTTCTAAGTTGGAGATGGCCACAATTGGTTTGAAGTTTGAGGACAGGTTGGAGGGTGGCCATAACTTCATTCCCTAGAAGGTGAGGGTTTCACTGATTCTCATGGAGAATGGCATATCGGAGTTTGTTAACAACAAACTCACCCCGCCCTATAGATGTCGCAGATCTAGCCATCCACAATTAAAAAGATGTGAAAGCCAAAAGGATTAGCTTGGATGTGGTGAAGGATCACGTGATTCCTTACCCATCCGAGAAGAATATAGCAAGAGAGATGTGTGAGGATTTGATGAAGTTATACTAGAGAAATAACGCCAACAGAGAGATGGTGTTGAGAGAAAATTTCATGAACCCAAGATGACCAAATTAAATACACCGACTCCTTATCTCATCAAGATCACACAAGTTTGTGATGAGTTGGCCGCAATCGAGGAAGCTATGACAGATGGAGAGATGGTAAGAATGGCCCTGAATGGTTTCACCAAGCCATGGGATCCCTTCATTAAGGGCATCGTAGCACAAGAGAAACTTCTTGATTGGGATAGACTATGGGATGATTTCATCTAGGAGGAGATTTGGGAGGAATCTCTATCAAGAGGCCAACACAACAGTGATGATGAGAATCTTGTTCTTACTACTTAGGTAAGGAGCAAAGGAAAAGGTCCAAGTAGCAGGGATGAGGAGTCAGCGTCACAATCAAAGAAGGACTTGACAAAGGTCAAGCGTTTTTCGTATCATAAGAGGGGAAGTTATGCTTCACAATGTCCAGAGAGGAAGAAGGGAAAAAAGGGTTTGCAATCAACTGTAGATGCGTCAGTAAAAGCTTAGGAAGAGTTTTCCAAGAAGTTTGAAACTGAGTTCACACTTGCTTCCCACCTTTCCGCAGGCACCTTGCCATTTGGTGCATGGCTACTAGATGGTGGAGCCACACGACATATGACAGCGGCACAAGAACTATTTGACAGCCTAACCGAGTGGGATTCAGAATTGCATGTGCAGTTTGATGTTGATACCAAAACATGCAATGAAGGAGGTTGGTACAGTGATATTCCAGCTCAAGTCTAGAGACACGTAACTTAGAAGTGAAGGATGTGCCATGGGTGCTAAAACTCAAGTGGAGTTTGCTCTCAGTATCTATGATAAAGAAGAAGGGGTTCTATGTAGCATTCCAAGATGGACAGGCACTGATTAGACCCATGGGATCTAGCTCTTACAAGGAACCTGCCATTGGAGTTAGAGAGAGGAACATGTATAGGCTAAAGGGCCAGCCTATTCAAGCAATGGCAAGAAGCATAACAATGACAGAGAATAAGGAGTGGGAAGCGCCTAAGGTTGAGCAGTTCAAAGGGAGTCAACCTTCAAGTTCAGATGGGGAGGAGCAGTCAGCAGATACTTCCAAGTCTTTCAAGAAAGTCTCTTGGTATGAGATGACCTTACAGGATGTTCAGGAGCAGGATGATTTTAGGAACAACTCCAAGTGGAGCAGGTCTTCAAGGATAATTTCAAACCAATTGACAAGGAAGGATTCTAGTTTAGAGGAAGCAGTGATGTTACCAACTCCAAGATCAGAGCCATTTCCAGGAGGCAGAAGTACTTCCCTTTCTAAAAGGGATTGTTAATTGTTGATTTTTCCTAGTACTTCAGAATCAGGACTATGTCTGAAACACGATCACAAAAACACTGAAATACGAACAAGTCCAAGCACTTTACACAATGGAAATGTAACAGGCTACAGCAATGAATCAAAAAAGTACACAATATTTTTGCAAACCCAGAACTTGATTATACTACAACTTTAATACAACAAACATAGAGCTCCTATACTAGGGATAATGGCCCTTACAAAGCCCTAATACAAGGAATAGCTAGGATTTGAGGTCAACAACATTTGACTCTCAATCTGCCCACACAACCAAGAAACAAATTCAATTACTTACAAGTTGAAGGTGCACTTCACTTACAGTGTTTTCTTCCTCTTGTCCTTGGTGTACCTAACAGGTCCTTTGCCACCTATCTCATAAAGAACTTTGCTACTCCAAAGCCTCTGCACATCAGCTACTCACAAGGATGTTTGCCTCTTCAAAATCACTTCCATACTCAGCGTCAACAATCTGCCTTTTCATACTCAACTTCAGCTTCAAAACAGGACAGTTGCTCATAACCTTCTTGAGGCGCTCAAAGGCCCCCTGTGTCCACTCAAAAGCCCCCTTTTTTTGTCAAATCGGTGAAGGGTGTTGCAAGCTATGAGAATCCTCTAACGAAGCTCTTGTAGTAAGTGCAAATGCCCACGAACCCTCTCAACTCAGTCACATTCCTGGGTATTGGCCAATCCAAGATGGCCCTGATCTTCTCCTAGTGTACCTTCACTCTGTCCTCCCTAATCACATGCCCAAGGTACAACATCTCTGTTTGTGTCTAAGAGACTAAGGAACACAATATCTCCAAAACCCAGAAAAGGTTTCGCGAGATAGGACTCGGAAACACCTTAATTAAATTAATTTGCCATAATTAAAATATTTTGTAAGTCTAATTTAGGAAAGTGGTAAATTAACGTGCATTAATTAAGGTAGTTTGATTTTGCTCCAGAGGCTTCTATTGATGAAACCAGATTGATCTGAGCCATCAATCGGGATGATATCTTGATTGTTGACACTCCAATGCGAGAATATAAGAGCAGGTTGAAGGGCTCCGAGATAGACAAAGGGAAGAAGAAAGAGTTCAGCAATTCGATTACCCAGTTGCAAGTATTCAGCAAGGGCACAGTTGAAGCTAGGGAAAGCATCAAAGAGAGGGATCATCAAAGATTTGGGAGCATAAATTCCGGAGGAAGATTTACTCAATATTTCCAATGTCCAGGAGACAAGAAAGAGGAGGCCTAGTTATCTACAGAAGAGGTCGTACACAGTAGTGCAAGTAGCCAGTGTATCTAGTGCGAGCTGTCAAGGAGACCACGTTTCAGTTGCTGAAGGCTAGATCCATCTTCCGGAGGCAGAGTGAGTGGGTCTAAGCAGCAATAGGAGACAAAATGACTAGGAGGGAGCCATTCCCGAGGTCGTACAAATTTATCTTGAGCAGCAGTGCACATTTCCCAAAGGCAGTATGAATAGCCTAAGAGAGTTCGAGTTGCTGGGAGAAGGCCAGATCGAGTTGCAAAACGAGATCTTGGATCTCCAATTTATTTTGACAGTGAGAACAGTATGTGCAAGAGGATTGCCAGTGGAAGGCATCTAATTGATTGTACTCTCAAATTGCTGAATAATAATAAAACCCTCATATGTTCCATTGTTTTCCCTTCAGGGTTTTTCTAGGGACAATTGTTCAAAAACAGCGGTGTCAATTTTTGTGTGTACATCTATTTCTCAGTTTCGTATTTTATATTTCCGCGGCGTTTTTTTGGTGAAGAATGCATCAGTGAATTTATCGTTATTTGCCTAATAATTAATTCAGAAGCCTAATAATTAATTCAGAAGACAAATAAACTAATAACAGTTAGAAGCTAAATATCCAATTGTTGCATTCAAGGAATTTTCACAAGAAGGGCAACCCAGCAAACAACTATGGATGGAAACCTGAACTTTGCAACAACCCATCATCTCCTTTTCTCTGTATCTTCATCTTCCCAACTTTTGTACACTAATGTAATGACAAGATATGAACATACGAGATACATAATGCTTTGTATTCCCCCAACCTATATTATTTCTGCACCCCCTTTAGATTGCAATCAGATTGGTGGTTGGTGTAGATATTTGTAATATTTCTAATTAGCCATGGCTAATTAGAATATTCGATTTGCTCAATTTTGCCTTCTATAGTTATTTATAAATAAAAAGGTGAGAAAAGGGGACATAACTCACTTTTAGAATAAAAGTCACTTCCTAGTAGCACAACGTTGTAACTTAAAGGAGAGCCAAGGGGGCCAAAGGGGGATGCAGAGATGGAGCCCACACAAACACTTGGAGGGACTGCGCAGAAAGGAAGAAACACGTGGCAAAAAAGGAATTACGTTGGAGGAGGTGGGCCTTGGGATTGAGAGAGGCAAAGGCTATAAAGGAGAGAGAAGCCTCCTCATTTTGGTCATTCGATTATGTGCATTTGAGCTAGTCTCTTCGACTTAGAGCACGCTGGCTGTTTCGCTGGTCTGCAGCACTGTTTAGTGCATCAAGTGTCTCCGCTCAGAGATTTCACCCTTAGCCCTGAGGGACTTCGAGTGCCTGCTCGGGCAAGGTATTCCCATCAGTATTTTTGCAGTGGTTTCATCAGCATTTTGGCAGGAGGATTGAGCATCTTGGATGACTACGCAATCTTGAGAGGGATGACACAGTTCTTTCTGGCAGGAGTTTCGGATTGGGGTTTTGCAGGAGAATTTGTGCTGGGCAATTGAGCAAGGGACCAGCGCTTGCATATTGGAGGATTTTGGCAGAGTTCTTGGAGGGTTTCTTCAGTGACTGCACAGATCCCCAAGGAGGTGATTTTCAGGGGTCAGCCATTTCAGAAAAGCTTTCTAGGTTTTTCTGGGTTTCTTGAGTAGAGTCCGATTCCAGAGTTTCAGCCTTTTCTGAGGAGGGGAAGGCCCCAAATCCTCATTTGATTTTTAGCAGCAGCAGCAACACTACAGATCTCTAGCAGCTTGGACGCAGTTCAGAGAAGAGCCATTTCTTTGCTATTCTGAGTATATTTCTCCACTTGCCTTGAGCAAGTCGAGGTGTCGTCTTTCTGATCACCTCTGTACTCATTCCTTTACTCACTATAATAAAATGGCTTAGCATTTCTCGCTGCATTTCTTGTGTATCTGTTTATATTTCATATATACATTATTGTTGCTGCACTACTGTTATTATATCCCTGTGATTTTCTTGGCTACTATACCACTTGTGCGTTTTTCTGGTTGAGATTTTGCTGGGATTTGAGGAATATTCCTGGATAGGGATATTACAATATTAGTCCCAATTGTTAGCTTGTAATGAGCTTCATGATTCTCTAATCAATGCTGTGTGGACTTTTTTCCGTAATGAGAATTCGGAGTTAATAATCTGCAAAAGTCTTCTGGTCAATTGTATATGCTGCTATATGCATTCATTTCTATTTCTCTGAGTTAGCTTTTTCAATGTCTGTCATTTTACAATGATTGTGCATTAGATAAATATATTGCAACTGCAGTTGTGGATGTGATAATTCTGCTAGAGGCACAAGTTGGGATCAACGTTGCCCAAGTCCCACAAACCCTCTGTGATAAGCAGCACTTTGCAAACCTGGAGAAATGCAACTTCGCCATGTCCAATCTTAGCTGATCCAAGAAAAGAGCTGCAGGCAGTGGAAAAAATCAACAGCGACTTTTATGAGAAGTGGCTAAGGAGGAGAAAGAGGGGCATCTACTAACCTGAAAACAGTAAGTTATTTGGAAAGTACAAGAGGCCTTGAGGTCAGAGGGCTAATCTCAGTTTAAAACAAAGATGCTTTGGAGACTACATAAAGAGATAAAACAACTTTGGGTTAGAGTTCTCAAAGCTAAATATGCTTAGGAAGTCCAGCCACATGACCTATGCAGAATTTGGTAGTTTTCCAAAATTAACTAGTGTTTACTATTTACAGTAATACAGCACAATGGAAGAAAGGATACAGGACCCATTCTTTCGGAAGAAAGGATACAGGACCCATTCTTTTGGAAGAAAGGATATAGCAAGCTAATGAATGCCTCAGAAAATTCCTAACATCAAATCCCCACTTGGGTAATTGGGCCGATATGGAAAAATACAAAGAAATATTTATCTGGCAAGGGTAGACAAAGGTGAATGATTTACTTTCAATAAACAAAAATATAGTACCTTTGCACCTCTGAAGTAAGGGAATGGAAGGACATTGGTTCATGGCTGGCAAAAGTTTTGTTAAAGGATAAAGAAAATCTCAGCATGATCTGAAAAGGAAAAAAATCTTTACAAGAAAGGATATGTTGATACAGGGAAGTGTAAGGAAAAGGGGCTTTCAAAGATGGTTAACAAAACCTTCTGTATTTATGAAACCAGTCTAACTGTAAACATTCCATCCAACATCGCTTGTACACTGATGCACACGATCACAATCCTTGCTGGATAGATAGGCCAATAAATAAATACTTTTGTTACAAGTCCAACAATCCTCCTAATGAATTTTCCTACAAGCATCTTCCCAATTATATCTGATTGTTTTCAAAATCTAACTATATTGACTCACTAGACTCAAAATTTGAACTGTATTCCATTGACAAAATTTATACTGTCATTTCACTTGATAGAATGAATAAATGGCAAGCCATCAGAGGTGAAACTATCTTTCTTCATATCCCAGCTTTCATGATATGTTCTTGTTTGCTGGTGCCAAATGAGAGAAGTGCCTCAGTGACTGTCAAATCCTAATCCTAGCTTTGATGATATACTCTTGTTTGCTGATGCCAAATAAGAGAAGTGACTCAGTGATGGGCTTTTGTTGGATCCAAAAATGTTAATTGACTGCTCCAAACAAGTGCCTCATCAAGTTAGACCAACTACTCAAGTGGTTGGTCCACATTATGCATCAGAGACTTCTTCCCTAGCATTGTAGTGTTCTAAAGAAAAGAAGACACAGTTTATGATAGAGAAACTCTCTCAGTCCAGGGAAGCAAGTTCATGCATTAAGTGCCATCTGTTATAAATCTTTGGTAATCACGTTACCACTTTTACTTTTCAATTTACTAAATCGTAATAGATACTCACAAAGAATCCACAGGCTTTAACAAGTATCTCTAGACTCTTAACTGCCATTTCTGATTTTCTATGTTTCATCCAGGCAACTTCCTCTGCATCGGAGACTTCTTCCATGGCACTGTGGCATTCTAAAGTATTCCATAAAAATAAGACATATTTTATGATAGAGAAACTCTCTCAGACCAGGGAAACAAGTTTAGGTATTAACTGCCATACGTTATAAATCTTTAGTAATCGTGTTGCAACTTTTACTTTTCAATTTACAAAGTCATAATAGATATTCGCAACGAATCCATAAACTTTAACTAGTATCTCCAGTCTTAACTGCCATTTCTGATTTTTCTGTGTTTCATCCAGGCAACTTCCCCTGGGAAGGAAATTAAGATTTTGCGTGCATTTTAGCATTACACAGACAGCTCTTTAGTTCATTATTTTCCTGTACAAATAGCTTTGACCTACATCTCTTCATTATTTAAGCAAGTGATTGTCATGTTTCTTTAATCATCCCTCTTATCACAGAATCTGAAGTGACCTTTATTTCTATTTTTATCATACATATTTTACAAATAACTTAGAGAAATCTCTTAAAATTCCATTCATCGTATAGATCTTTATTCTAAAAAAAACGTGGAGTTGGCTTAAAGGCCAGTGACTGTTGAATACTAAATAATGAAGAACAATGCAAATCCCACCTAGTTACTACACTTGCTGGGACAATATCAACCATACTGCCAAAAAGTGGGTCTACATGACAACAAGAAACTTGGTCTCGACTCTGAGGACTGAATCTTCCTGGAATACCCAAGCTTAATATATACGTGAAGGAAAGTTATCTTTTGATAATTCTACTGTTGAAAATTGCACAGGCTAAAAAACTGAACCCAGGACCTGAACCTGGCAAGTGGGCTCTTCTAACTCTACCACTGATCTACAAGCCCATTCATGATGGGCACCATTAAAGTGAGAATTGCTATCTTCTACGTCTACTAGATAGGATCTAGCAAGCTTTCAAAGCATTCGGATTGGGGGTTAATAGACTATCTCTGTTCATTATTAGACATACATGTATCCAAGGGGAGAGTTTACAACGATGTTTACAATCATCTAATTTCTCCGCCGTGCAACATCGAACAATTTGATAAAGAATTTACATCTGACGGCACACGTATACCCTAATCCTATAACCTCAACATTCTTAGCACTGGACAAATAGATCAAATTCAATAACATTCTCATAATTTGCTTAATCTGGAAAAACAGAGAAACAGCAGACAAGTAGTTGACCTGATATCACTAAAACTGGGCCATATTTACATTCATCGTCTATGATTACCCTCACAGACAATAGTGAAAATACAACCCTAACTTATAGTAGGTTACAGTAAGAATTGCAGAGTGCCTCAAATGTAATAGCAGTGCTATTTGGAATGAATGTATTGCCATTAAAATTCCAGACCCAAAATACGTGTACAGAAGTGGAGCAGAATGAAAACCAAATTCAGATACTTGCAATAATTAGCAGCCTCTATAGAGTAGGCCTTACCCTTACCGACACCCCTACCCTCCATTGGTTTCAGACGCTCGGCCAGCAGCACTTTGAAGAAAAAGCCTACAGCCATGACAGGCTGCAGATCACTTTGAACCACCGTGGCAGGAACGTACTTAATAACTCACATCTAGGTCAGAGCATGTACGGAGCTGGACCATCATATTAATTCAATCGCTGCAGGTTATGAACTGAAACTCGAAGGCTGGAATCCTTAATCGATCAGACGCTTTTGCCAGTGTGAATGTAAATTTCAAATGGTGAAGCGAAATTAACAGATGTAACCTTCTTTATCTTCTCGGGATATCCTCGAAGCGCCGAGAATCCAAATTCAAAACTCGTTTCGGAAATCCTCGAAAAGCGATATGGCCATTGTTCCGCACCTGCTGCCCATCATTTAAGAATCCCTGTGGCTCAGTTGATGGGTGTTTTCCCCTCCTATTCTTCTTTCGAAATTCTCGTTGGCCACATATCAGCGCTCGAAATTTTCTGTAAAATTCGGATACACGTATTCATATTGATGAGAAAAGCAAAGGTGAGAATCCGAATCCATTTACATTTCCATTATGAGAAATCCGTCGGAGCGTCCAGAGGTAATGAATCCTCCACGTCGTACAGCTTGTTTGTGGGTGACCCGTCCTGCCCTTTTGCAGGGACTGACGTGTCCGTTTCTGAATTTTCCGTCTCGTCTCAGATCCATACGGAATTTACGTGGCAAACAGGATGGCCCGCCATATTGGACACGGAGCGAGGTTCTTCACGTGTACCTGCGGAGGTTGCAGTTCCCCTGATTTGTTATTTCTTACCAGCGGTCGCATCGACAAATTGTATAGTGGTTTGCCGACAAATGTCTGAGGGTTGTAATTCCAGATATCCTCGCCATAGCCCGATCGAAGCATGTGGGTAACCTGGACTATGCCAATTTGGTTAACGAATTTAGGCTTTTAATGGAAAAATGATTGTGAAAAGGAAAACGAAATTACTAGCAACATAATAAATATAACTATATATAGTACTGTTACTGAAATGAACAAAAATATTCAATGCAACCATTTAACCCAACTACTTTTACATCAATTTAATTAGAAATAGAAATTCTTTCATAAATGAAGATATTTCATTCTCCATTTCATTGACTTTTCAATTTTTTTATTAGAACCCATTAAATTCATTTTAAACTAATATGCATTAAATTCTTTAAAATTTAAAATTTCATTTATTTTCCGTTTTAGTTTTAAAAAAAAATTATCATCAATTAAATCTATTTTAAATTTTAATATGTATTGATTTTAATTTAAAATATCTCCATGTGATTTTGGATATATGGTGATGAGTTATTTTCTATTAAATTTTTTAAAATTTAATTTATTTTCCATTTTAGTTTTTTTTTTAATTATCATTCATTAAATTTATTTTAAATTTTAATATATATTAATTTTAATTTAAAATATTTTCATAATATTTGGATAAATGGTAATCAATTATTTTCTATATAAATGGTAATCAATTATTTTCTATTAAAACACTTCTTAATGTAAAGTCGTTAGTTTAATAATGAAGATATAGTCTTACTCAACTTTATATATATTTTTTATTATTTAATATTGTGATATATATATTATTAATTTATTTAATATCGTGATATAAATATATTACTAAAAAAAACTAATGTTGTGATGTATGTAGTTAGAGGTAGTGACTTTTTTTAATCATAAATATTTGTTTGTTTCTTCTTTTTGTGGTCACAATGTCATTTGATAACATCAACCCATATTCTGTTATAGGATATTCTGTAAATAGAATTAGTTTTTTTAGGTATATAATCATGAATATATTTTATTTTTTTATTTGTTGGTATAATTATGAATAGAGTTTATTTTTTGTATTTATAGTTAATTAATTAGTAAAAGTTTTATTTTGAGGTTTATTTTGTAAAAAATTGTTAGAATTGTAAGTTTAACTTATGAATTTTGGACAATCCTAGTGTATTAAAGGTTTTTAAGTTGTTGAATCTATTTATACTTTTAATAACGGATTCTAAACAACAATAAAAATAAGATCTAACCAAAAATTATAAAATGTAGAATAGCTAAATAACTTCAAAAAAGTCATTATATTATATTGGTTTATAGGAGTTTGTGAGACATAAAAACCATTAAAAAAATATCTTTTTATTTTCATTAATAACTTTTTTATTTTCATTAATAACTTGTGAGTATAGAAATGTGCTTAATACTTTTCTTATTATAAACTAAATAAATAAATATTTTTTTATTTCCGTGATTAATTCATCATCAAAATTAAATTTTTGTTATTATTATTGTCATGTAGTAGAATTAATATTAATTTTTAGTTTTAGTTTTAACTCAAAAACATAAATTTAATTTTACTTTAATATAAATCTGTGTTTTTTTTAAATGTAAGTAATTGTTATTATGTTTTAATGTAATATAAGCTATAACATTTCCTGCATGTTGGATTCTAAAGCACCTTCTAAATGTAATCAAAAACATAAATCTAAATTTACTTTAAAGTAAACATAAATCTAAATTTACTTTAAAGTAAACTTGTAATTTTTTTAATTTTTAATGTAAATAATTTTTATTATTTTTTAAGATAATATATATAACATTAATTTCACAACATCTCCTTCTTATTAGATTGTAAAGCTCCTCTTACACAATGAGAAGAGGCAATATAATGATACCTTTGTTACATTATCATCGCATCATTAATGAGAGGATAGGCAAAGCAAAATCAAAGTTTCATAGAATTGATTTTTATAAATGCAATGAGTGGGGGAGGGGATGTATTATTCTTAACTAAATGTTTGCATGTAGTATTATAGAGTGTTAGAAGTAGAATTAAGCTAAGATAGTATTGTTGCAAATCGATTTGGATCAAGTAGATGCTTAGACTCGTTTGTAAGTTGTTATCACAAAACCTATCCCTGATTAGGTTGCTGATCAGGTAGACCTTGAGCAACTATTTCAAACCAACTTTTGGCTGAGGCTTAGCCTCCTCAACCTGAGAGGGCTCTCTCACTAGGTTAAAGATTTTGATAATGAATTAGATGGCTAACTTTATGAAACAAGTGAAGAAATATGAATGGTTGAACACAATCAGTAAACATCCATTGGGCTTATGGAGTCAAGAAATGCTTCAGTATGACAATAAAATTAGCTTTACATGGAAGTCAGGGCATCTAGAATTCAACATATGGAGAGTACATCAGTAGCATAAAGGAAAACACAGTCTACAAATGTATGAAGGAAGTTAGAGCATAACCAATGAATTCTAAGTAATCATACATTCATACCATTGTAAGTAATGAGAAGAGGAGAACCATAAGACATTTTGAACATTGAATTCCTTCTGAATCCTAAGAAGCAAAGCCAAATACTATATTACTTAAAACAGAGTCTTACACAAAAGCACCATATAAGAGTTCTTTACAAAAAAATTCCAACCCTTTGTGTATTACATCTTCTCCAATATATGGATTTCATTACATGACTTAGATTCCTCCTCCAGCATGAGGGGAATTCAAATTCATCCTACTATGACACCTATTGATACTTAAAACTAACCATTAAATGCAAATGACAGCTAACTAGCAGTCCTAGAGACCTAATACAACTAGGAGTGTAACTCCTTATTATGATTACAACAACCTTAACTAAACATTTAAAGCATTCTTTGACAACTACAACCTCATGAAGTCGAATTTGATGAAGCCTCCCATATTGTCACCTGACTGCTGATGACAAACCCTAGAAATTACGGAACATGTTTCCCTGTTTTTAGGTTTAGGATCCTTGAAAATGGCACGTGGGACAGAGCTTTTATCTTCTCATTCATGACATATTTTACGAAACTGAAGGAGGTTTTTGTATTCCATGAAGTCTAGAACAAAAACCTCTCTTGGTTTTTTAAAACACTACTCCAGCTATCCAGAATTTGTCCTTGAAAAACATGTGTAAAACAGGAAAAGTCTGTTTGTGAAAAACTAAACCTACAGTAGTTTCATAGCGCAAGTTTAACCATAAATTTCTCCCACCTCATAACGAATTTGAAGAAACTGAAAGAGGATTTTGTAGTTAAGTATGTTAGGAAGAAAAGCCTCTTTCAGTTTTCCAAATTGAGTTCTCAACTGCTCATGAACCCTTCTGGAAGTTGACTAGGAAAAGCAAACAACAGAGTCTTTTATGCAGGCTTTTTTAGTGGTTTTGTAGCGCGCTACAAAAACACTGATTTCGTAGCGCAAAATAGGATTTTTACACTGTCCACTACGAAAACGTGGATTCATAGCTAATTTAAAAATTTCTCCAAAATGATGTGAGATATGACTCCTAAACACATGGTGAGGCTTCTAGGGCATGGAATGAGGCTGTCAAACTTTATTTGGAAAAGAGATATGACCTTTAAAGGCTTCTAACCTTATGACCTAACCTTTAAAGCATGAAATGACCTAGAGACCCTTTAACACCATGACTAGAAGAAGGGTTTGTAAATGAGAATGACACTATTGAGACTCTAATCCTATAAGACTATGACTAGAAACAAGGCAAACCTTTCAAAGTTTAGAAACAAGAATTTTAGGGTGATAACATAAGCAATGAACTATTTCATGAATCATTCCCTAGTGAAGGCAAATTAGCAAGCTAGGAAGACTCGCCATGTAACAACTCATGGATCATTACATTTGTATTGCAATCCATCATGAATCCACCTGCATGACTTCTTCAACCATTGTCTAAAATTTGTTATTACAATAGAGTGAAGCATCCACATAGAGTGTAAAATCTTGAACACATAGAGGTGATTATGCTCTTTTTAATAAAGGGTGTATTTTGAACTGGAAGCTAAAGGGATGACCCTTAACTTGTATAAAGGCCTTGAATCTAAATATGTGTGCTTTATGTTTGATATATCTATGCTTCCTAACATGTCCTTCAATATAGCACTTGGAATATTTCATGTTTTTGAGCATATGTCCATTGTTGAAGTTCAAACTTTGATAGTGATGATAGATCTCATGTGCATTGTCCTTTGTGGCTTTAATTCCCTAAGATGCAATTTTATCTCCACCTTTTTGTGAATATCTTTGCTTAAATATTTGGTAAGCTTGTAATCCTTAATGGTTGACATAATTCCTTAAGTTCCAACTCACACCTCTATGTTTATATTGATCCAATAAGAAAACTCCGCCCTAAAGATTTTCCTTCTAGCTAAATGTTGATGAGCTTAGTGCAATTGCAAGAAGAAATATGTAAGTAATTATTGGTTGAAGGTTTTCTTCTTATAAGGGATTCTAGAAGTTTAGGTGCTCCAGCATATTCTACTTTTATCTTTATTTTAATAGGAATGAGGAAGAAGATATACCCTTGTGTTTTCTTTCTCTTTTGTCAATATTTCTCTATCAATATAAGATATATTTTTCAACTTAAAAAGATACGCCCATAAACACTATTAGGTCATGGCACCCAACAACACACCCATTGTTTCTTATACAAAATTGGTTATGGTTGTAAGACAACTAGAAAAATCTATGGCAAGAGTTTCCATAATAGAAGGCATTGGTAAGAGCTTTTCCAATAATAGGCAAGGGAAAAATAAGACCCTTAGATAGGTTATGTATGTGTGTTTAAACTCCCCTAGACATTGATAATCTCTCTAAATATACAAGGGGTTCATTTCTTAGTAGAGATAGTAGATTTAGTGAACAATTATATTTGGAATCAAGGATGGATGGAAGCAAACAAACTAGGTTTGTAAGGGGGAAAAACTAGAATTTGGTCTCATTGTGAGAAAAGACTAAAACAAAGTGCAATAAGGATTAGGGAGGGAGATGATTGATTGGTTTGATACAAAAACATTTAAGGAGGTAAATTCATAATGAAGTTAGGTTATCAAGAAAAGTTTGAGAATGTAAAGGGAGAAGAAAAGAATTGGGGGTTGAAAAGTACATGGAAAATCAGGGCACCCTTAAAAACTAGAATATGTCTCGGGTTAGTCCTTTTCAATTTTTTTTCTAACAAGGGGATAACTATAAAATGAGACCTTATTAGGGTCAATGAAGGTGTATTTTATAAAACTTTGAGGAAACGACATGTCATGTGTTTATAGATTGTCCTTTTACTAGAAAAGTTGGGGAGGAAGTCCTAGAGATGATAGGAGGCATAGGGAAATTGCAAGGAGTTTTAGAAGAGATCTACTTGGGCATATGGTTCAAGGAGAAATCGTTAAAGGAACATGTAACCTTACCTTGCACACTACTTTGGCCTTTGTGGCTCAAAAGAATCGACATGTTTTTTGAAAACAAATAATTGTTGTTTATTTAGGTAGCTTATCAAATAAAATATATTAAACTTATGTGTATAATCTACACTTTTTACTAAAAAGAATAATTATATGATTTAATTTTCTTGCTAAAAAAAGTACATAACTTGAGGCTACACAACACAAGCTTAAGAGCAATAATAGCAAAATTGAGCAAAACTGGATAAAAAGTGTATTATCTTCATAATGCCAGATGAAATTCTTTAGTAGGCCAAAGATACTCTTAGTGAGCACAAAAGGAGTTGGTGTGGACACTGACCAATGTTTGCATTAGAGAGGTGATCATAACATTGTATGGCGGGGAAACTAAACTATTGATTCATGTGATGATTGAATTTTAGCATTAGCAAGACATGTTACAAGAAAACAAACACAACGACCTCACAAAGAATAATACATTGACTTCAATGAAGACTATAATCCAAGACAAAGCTTGGAAACTTAAAATCAAACCTTGCCTTTTCACCAAGCCTCTAAGTATATTGGATGAAACGAACAACTAGAATCCTATCGACAAGACTTGACTATATGAAGCCAAAAAACTTATCCTTTACTATGTAAAATTAAAGTAAACATCACAAAAATGAGGAAAGGGGCAATGAGAATCCTTGTCTCGATGCATTTTCTAGTATGTTACCAACCTGGAAAGGAAAAACATACATTTGAACACTAACCCAACTAAGTTGATGAGATAGAGCGATAAGAGTATGTGAAAGTGAAGAACATAGACATATCAATGTATCACAAGGAAGACTTTGCCCTGCAATTAAGTTTCATAGTAGTAGAGGACAAGAAGACGTTGAGATGGACTCCTTTGAAATTGTATCAATATGCATAAAAAAACCTCTTCTCACCTATGGAAACATCAAAATTCCACCAATAATGGAAATAATCTCTCCACACTTATGGAGACATGGAAAAATCACTATTAGTGGAAATACGACATGAAATTAATAGAAAAGAAAAAATGGAGTGTGACACCCCTTTCATTACCCCAAATTTTGTAATGTAATTAAGAACATACAATTTTGGGGTTCCAACATTTATGTCATGATGTCAAACTCTATTATATGATGTAATGTTTATTTTTATTAATAGAAATGTCAGAGCTGAAGAAAGGGAACAACCAACAGATTTTGATGCCTTGGGGAGGAGGAAAACTTGACTTAAGAGGAAAAATATACCTTGGGTGAATATTTCTCTTTGATGTGATGGTTAGTCTTCCCAAGAAGTTGAAAGGTTGAGAAGATCAAGGGTGAAGGTGTGGTTATAAAAATAAGAGGTAGGAACAATCAAGGGGTTCTTTTTCAAGGTTCTTAAGCTTTTGGTTTTTCTTTCTTCTATTACCTTCTCATACATCTTTCTCTCTCACTTAGAAAATTGAATTAGCATGAGAATTGGTGATAACTTGGGTAATAGGAATTGAATGTGTTGTAGTGATTTTTCCTTGGATTGGATGGCTTCGATGACTGGGAGTTGTCCTATTTTTGTGTGGCATAGAGAGCACTAAAGAAGGGATGGTAGAGGGACTACAGAAATCAGAGAAGGAATCTCTTGTGATGTGCAGACCTGTATTGTTATTTGTGAATGTATATGGGCCTAGTCAAGGAATGAAAAAGTTGAACACTGAGATTATTTCCTATATGTGGAGGAGAGTGGTCACTTGTTGTGTTAAATTTAGTCTTACAATTGTGTGTTAAAACCACATGTTTAGTTTTTCCCCCAAGGAATCAATATCTGACTTGGGGGTGGCCATATATGAGAAAGATTGTAGCATAGTTGAGCTTATTGTTGGGTGGAGAGTGGCTCACCCCTCTTTAGTTCTAGATTGCAAAAGACTTGACTCAAGAAAAGTATCTCTTATGCATGATTATGTAATTACTCTTTTCAGCAGCTTTATATGTACATGCATTTACCCTTCAACAAATTTATCATGGTTGTAGCTATTATACTATATGGTTGTAACTTTTCATATGTACTAAATTTTGTAACAACACTAGTTGAAGAATATAGTCTTCCTAAATTCTTCTTTAGCGGGTCATTTTGGAATTTTTGCTATAACTTTTCTTTTGGGATGTTCCAAAAGCTAAAACTCGGCCAATAGTGACAGGAAATCTTGTTATTCCTCTGGTCCAATTTTCAAATCTTGGTTCGCAAAATTTTAGGAAATATGATTAGAGAAAGTTGGGCCTTCTAAATGCATCTTTAAACAAGTCATGTTGGAATTTATGCTATAAATTTTCTTCTAGGAGGTTTCAAAAGCTGAAACTTGGACCATAGTGAGGGGAAATCCCATTGATCATCCAATCCAACTTTTGGATCTTGGATTGTGATATTTTAGGAGAAATGATTATAGGAATTCGAACTTCCTGGATGCTCCTAAAATTATGTGTCAAACAAGCCATGTTTGAATTTTTGTTATAACTTTTCTTCTCAGAGGTTTCAAAAGATGAAAGGTGAACCATAGTGAGAAAAATATTGTTGATCATTTGGTCCAGCTTCTAGATCTTGGGTTACGATATTTTAGGAGATATGATAAGAGGAAGTCGAGCTACCTATATGCTCCTAAAAGCATGCATCAAACATGTCAAGTTGGCATTTATGCTATAACTTTTCATCGGGAGGTTCCAGAGGATGAAACTTGGACCATAGTGAGGGAAAATACCACTAATCATCTGGTTCAGTTTTCATAACTTGGAATGCTATAATTTAGGAGATATTCCCTGAGAAAGTTGTTATATTAGTTTGCATGCAAAGTGTTTGAAGAAATGACTAAATGATTTAATTATTCATTGTGTACAGATTTTTTGATGAAATGCCCTAATAAAAATGTTGTTTTGTGAATGGAGATAATATAGTTGTATGTTAGCATTTTTGTATGATAATATTGTTGTAGTTGATCTATGCATGTTTTCATGCAAATCATTTGAAAAAATGTGTTAAAGATGTTTTATTCCGATTTGCATACAAACTATTTGATAAAATAACTCAAAGACATAAATCAAAAGTTGCATGGTTGAGTGGTATATTTCAGTTACGATGTTACAAGTGAGATCAGAGCAATGTTTCTTATTTGATTTCATACAAAATGTCTACAAGTAAAAGACTACTTAATTGGTTGTATACAAAGTATTTGAAGAAATGTTTACATGTAAAATGTTTGAAAAAATGCATGAGAGATGAAAATAAAGCTTTTGCTAGTGTGCTTAGGGTAAATTTACTAGGGGTATGTAGCATGAAGCATGACAAAGGAATGTGTACACCAAAAGTATAAACTAATATTTTGCATTTGTGAGCATGGATAACTCCATCTTGCACTAGTATACAAGTGACTCTTCTTCCTTGATTATCATCATTAGAAACTTCAATATAAACATTCTTAAATTCCTCTAGTTGCTATAAACTCTAAACTAATATATAATCTCAAATGATTGTTCTATGTGGTTATCCAAAGAGATGATGATTAGTGCATGTAACTTAATCTCTCCAAAAAAAACCCCAATATTGTTGAAATTCAATGACAAGTATAGTAGAATACAATTTTCTAATCTCATACACTGATTGATGTTTTTCAAACAATTTTCTCCTGCCATTGATATCATTGAGCCATTACACACTGAAAAACTCAATAGTAAATGCAACGGAAACAGTAAAGGTCATATAAAGATAGACATGCACAAAAGAGACAATAATTTTACCTTGGGAAACCCATCCTTGGGAGAAAACCCAACAACTTTTCTTAGGAGAAATTATTCTTTAGCAAGGTTTACAAATCAACAAATTTTCTAGAAACCAGTGCAAATATCCAAGTCAAAATACCAGTCAAACCTGGTCAAATTCAACAGTTGGGCAATTTTGTTCAAAACCATTCAAAATTCAACTCTGGTCAAAACTTTGGCCTGTGGTTTGTGGACAGATTCGGTAAATGACCTACGGCCAAATTTGATCAAATATTTGTGGCCAAGTTCAGTCAACTTCGGTGTTGGGGCTAGACTTGTTTGATTTCTCACAAATTCAACCTCAAGAATGTTGGTCAAACTTGGTGACAAAGAGAGAGGAGGATTTTATCTTCGTTGGTCTTCAAATGAGGCATCTTAACATCTTATTTATACACATCCAGGGGGTGTGACAACCCAAGGAATATGTCCCTTTACTGATTGGCCGACTTGTCTTCTCCTAGGCTGACTTGACTTTTCCAAAATAATAATTTGCATAATGCATCTAGGGTCAAATTGAAGGTCTTTTAGACATGCGGTAATACGTCTCAATGCTACAAAAAATCAACAAATACACCTCTTATCCTGCATTTGAAAGAGCATCGAAGATAAAATAATCATTAATTAAACCTCGAAATAAATATGTGATCACAACTCATAGTGTACATATGATGTGAACAATGTTTTTTTTCATCCATGGTCTCATCATAATTAGAGAGGTAATGACACAATAGGGGCCTTATGCCCTAGAAAAGTAATCATGGGTAAAGTGTTTCCTTGTTATAACACTCAAATAATGGAGGTTATATTTAAATTCCACGTGTTTGATGGTGTTTTTGCACACATCTTTGAGTTTGTGCAACTTTCATTAGGTCCTTGTATGGTTATTTTTTTTAGGTTAGTGAAATTAACACAAATATTATTTGGTTGTTTCTTTCTCTAGACCTCTTGATTGTCCCACTTGAGATCAACGCTTTTATTAGCAAGATCATTGACCATAAGTTTTATAGATATTAAAGTGGAAGGAATCTCAAGCACTAGAAGTTTTGTAGCAGATTGAGATGTCATGGAATATCGTGTTTAGTCTCTAATTGGTAACTAGATTGAGGTTTTCCTTACATTAACAACCTTACTTTATGTTTTCAACTATAAGTAGAGAATCACTTGTAATTATGAGTATCTTATGCCTATACTATTAGTTATTTCCAAGCCTTTTGGTAGGGCCATGATCTCAATACCGTCATTTGTAGATATACCAATATTCCATGCAACCATGTCATTTCATAAGATCCCCACTATCCTTGTATGGTCTATATTGCATCTTGAGTCTCGATCAAGGTTAACATGAAAAAATGTGGAGGTGGTAGAGATTAAACATGTGTCTCTCCCATGCCATGTCATTTCTTAAGATACCTCTTATCTTTGCATGACATAGATTTCCTCTTGAGGCCCCGTTAAAGGTCAACTTGAAAAGGGGTTGAGATGGTATATATTAAGCATGTGGGGTACTAGGTAGTGATTTATTCCAACCATGTGATTAAGTAAATTGAAAAGATATGTCCCCCATGAGGCTAGCTTAAACTTATCCACTTAGATACTCAATCAATTTCTTCCCAATGCAAGTGATACATTAATCAATTATATGGCCAACTAATTACAAAATTCTTGTGTCTTTGATTACCCCATCTTAAACATCATGATCGTTTTTCTAAGGTAGTTGTCTATTTTCTAGCTCCAACTGTACTTAAGTTTTAATTGCCTAAGAAAACCTTATTGACCATGAATTTGGAGTTTTCTATTTTCTAAAAACCAAGAACCCTAAAATTTATCTTCATTATTCTTCTTCTACCCAAGACTAGTTAATGTTAGTCACTATCATATGCATTAACATTACATGGAAAAAAATAATTCTATTTAATTATTGTCATATTTCACACTAATTGAGTTCTAAAATTGAATAACTAAGGATATGTTATCACGTAAGAGGAAAACTTATCTCTAGTTTTAAGATCATTCTAAAAAAGTTGTTGTTTCATCAAAAGAAGTGAAGAGTATCATGTTTGTAAAGTTAAAAATAAAAAAACAAACAACAACAACAATGTTTGACATCTAATGGAAAAAAAACAAAACAAGTAAAATCATAGACCTATCTTAATTTTAAATATTTTAACCAAAATAAATTTTTGATTCATTTTTCAATCCTTCTCAATACTTTTAGATTCTAAGTTAAAATGTAATTATGTTATACTACATCATTAAACTATGAAAAAGTTAGCACATGACTAGCAACGTAGTTCTACAACAAGTGAATAGTGATTCTCCTCCAATGTAGGATATGGTAGCACTCTACCCTCTCTGAACAAACCCTTGGGCATGAGAAGCCCACTTTTAGTAGAGTAAATGCCTAAGTTCTTGCTAAATTGTTGTCATATGGGGACGAAGAAGAGCTTAATGGAACTGTGATTGCTTACAAGTGAAGCCTCTAAGCCACAACTTATACATCGACTCGTGTTGGACTACAAAACTTAATGGACTTCTTAGCTCACAACTCCCTCGAAGAAGAAAAAAAATAAATTGTTTGAGTTTTGTGTCTAGGATTCCCCATAATTAATAAGTTTAATGGATCTATCTAGGAAGATATAAGCTCCCATGGGCTACTTGGGAAGAATCATCTAGATCTACACCTGAAATTGATAACATATTAACATACAAAATCCATCTTAATCAATTACTTTGAGTATAATAAATTGTCATTGAGAAAATAGAATTGAATGAGATACTTAAGGTATAATCAACAACTATTAGGAGTGATGGTTCAAGAGGGGCTCTATGGCAAGAGATGGATAAGGGTTTCTATAAGAATATATTAGGGTTCTTATTGATAACGAGCTAAAAAAATATCAAGGTTTTGTAGGGTGGATGATGTTGCACCAAAGATGGAAATGGAAGAGGAATTGGATTACTTAGTTGATCCATTAAAGGGTCGATCAATCTAGACAAGTCTAATTATCCATACACACATAATTCAGTGGGTGTAAAGAGGAGGTGCCCTATGTGGGGAGAGATCATTGGAGAAGGACATGTTAATCATTCTCAGTGAGCTAGCACAAGGTCAATAAAGTATCATTTATAGGGTGAATTCTAAGTTAAAGGCAAGGCCACAAGGTCGTGGTGATGTTTTCCCTAAGGGAATTAAAGCTACATCAATCACGCTGCAATATTCCTAATTAGCCATGGCTAATTGGAATATTTGATTTTGCTTAATTTTGCCTTCTATAGTTATTTATGAATAAAAAGGTGAGGGAAAGTGGACATGACTCACTTTTAAAATAAAAGTCATTTCCTAGTAACACAACGTTGTGACTTAAATGGGAGCCAAGGGGGCCAAAAGGGGGACGTAGAAATGGAGCCCACGCAGACACTTGGAGGGACTGCGCAAAAGGGAAGAAACACATGGCAAGAGAGGGATTACGCTGGAGAAGGTGGGCCTTTGGATTGAGAGAGGCAAAGGCTATAAAGGAGAAAGGAGCTTCCTCATTTTAGCATTTGATCATGTGCATTTGAGCTATTCACTTCGACTTAGAGCACGCTGGCTGTTTAGCTAGTCTGCAGTACTGTTTAGTGCATTGAGTGTCTTCGTTCGAAGATCTCACCCTTAGCCCCGGGGGACTTCGAGTGCCTACTCGGGCAAGGTATTTCCATCAGCATTTTGGGTAGTAGTTTCATCAACATTTCTGACAGGAGGATTGAGCATCTTGGAGGACTGTGCAACACTGAGAGGGATGACGCAAATATTTCTGGAAGGAGTGGTGGCTTGAGGGTTTGCAGTAGGATTTGTGCTGGGAGATTGAGCAGGGAATCAACCCTTGCATATTGGAGGGTTTTGGCAGAGGCTTCAGGCAGATTTTTGGAGGGTTTCATTTATTGGTAGCGCAGAGCCTTGAGAGACTACGCAGAACCCCAAGGGGGTGATTTTCAGAGGTCGGTCGTTCCAGGAAAGCCTTCTGGGTTTTTCTGGGTTTCTTGAGTAGAGGCCGATTCTAGAGTTTCAACGTTTTCTAAGGAGGGGAACAACCTTAAATCCTCATTAGATTCCAGTAGCAGCAGCAGCACTGCAGTTCTCCAACAGCTTGGACGTAGTTCAAAGGAGAGCCATTTCTTGCTATTCTGAGTGTATTTCTTCACTTGCCTTGAGCAAGTCGAGGTGCCATGTTTCTGATCACCTCTTGTACTCATTCCATTACTTAGTATAATAAAATGGCTTAGCATTTCTCACTGCATTTCTTGAGTATCTCTTTATATTTCATGTATACATCATTGCTTGTTGTACTACTGTTATTATATCTCTGTGAGTTTCCTTACTACTATACCATTTGTGCGTTTTTCTGGTTGGTGTTTTGCTGGGGTTTAAGGAATATTCTTGAAAAGGGATATTACACACACTAGTTGCACACATAATATTAGCATATCAATCCATTGGGATAATGAGAATGGAGAATTTGTTTAACACTTCAAAGGCATTGAAACCATTGGCTTGACCTCGGCCTTCTACAGGGAGTTTGATCTTTCATTTTGCAATCATTTTGGTTTGTTAGGGGTCAAACTAGAGGAATTTTTTATTGTAAAATCCCTATATTTTACCCTCATCAACAACTCCTTTACAATTGAAGTATTGATCCAGTGGCATCCTTCTCTAGAAGGAGAAATTAGATCATGAATTGAAATGTATTATGAAACTAGAGAAGCAGGTAAGCCTAAAGTTAGGAACCAAAACTAGGCTCAACGAGATGATGGAATTCAAATAACATGCATATATTGGTTGATTTCCTAGTAGGAAGATGAATAAGTATTGCGTTAAGGAGTGGACCAAGTCAAATTTTGAACTTGTGATTGAATACTCTCCCTACATTATGACTTTGACTAAATGATAGTTAGTTCATGTTTTCAAAACAATGGCTAAGGTGGATGAAGTCTAGCGCAATAGATTGAGATGGGGTTCTCAAAATTTATTTTTGAAGAAAGGACACATGTAATTCAATGCAAGAACCACATATGTTGATATTCTTCTAATATGGGTTTTCATTCTAGGTCTTCCTCTTGTTTTATGTTGAAATGGAGTATTTGTAGCAGTAAGGAATGCTTTCATCTTCTACTATGAATAAGACTATGCCTTTTGTGAAATGAGTTACTCTGGAATGGAAAGAATATTAGTTTTCTTATAGATAAAAAGGGGTTAACAAATGAAATGGTCATTAAGTGTGACACAAACTCTTACCAACTCAATCTGTACTATGAAGGCATTCCACAATTATGGGAATTTAGTAGTGGATGTTAATTGAAAGAGCTATGAGGGGATATGGTCAAAACCCCATCATTTAGAGAAGACTAAAGGTAACTGTAAATAAAAGGTTTAGCAAAAGGCCTTCAATTACCCCATTGGAATTAGAGGAGCAACTATTGGTGTTAAGAGCTCACATGGAACCGATTTTTGATGTGATTAATGATAAAAAAAAATCAACAAACTATATTTGGGTAAGTCGTCTTAGATTCCTTCCTCTTTCAAAAGAAAACCCACTATTTTTTTTCTTTTGGGTCTTGGGGACTAGAGGTAGAATCTAAAAGGTTGGAATCTATCAATGAATTATTTCACGGTTTATTAGACATTAAAAATATTGTATGCCTAACTCTTATTCCTTTATCTATTGTTCAAATTTCTCTAGCATGAGTTAATTTCCGAGTAGGAATATATGCATCCCATATGCAAGGAGTAGAGGCACAAGTTCCTTCTTGATATTTTGCTCCCTATGAATCCCCCAAATACAACCTCAAATCCAAGGATGAGAGAACCTTTGAATCCGCTAGGAAAGTGGTAGGGGGGTCAAAATTTCTTTAAGAGGAAGGTAAAAAATCTAATCAAAAGAGGTAGAAAGTCTCACTTGTTCATGGCGTAGAAACAAGCATCCTTAAATATTTGTTGTGGAAAGAAACTATCATTGATAGCGATCCTTAGAGCAAATGCCCCTTGCAACAATCTTAAAAAATCTATCTAACATTAAACATCCCAATGTTGGCTATTTCCTACTAATAAATTGGTCATCAAGAGGTTAATAAATTCATTAAAACCATTAATTATCATGTATAAATAAATTAATATTGAAGGAGAGAAAATAATTTAGGAACTATTGATTTCAACTATATTGATGCTATTAGGAATTCCCATGGGAATATAAGTGGATGGAAGAGGTGATCCTTGAATCTAACAAAATCCTCGACTTTTTATTTATGCCTATTAATCTCCCTCTTCTCCATGGATATGGGAAAATAACTCTTTGTTCAAAATGTGTATGTGTTATACTAGGATAAAGTGGAGTACCATGACAAATTTTTCAAATTGGAATGTATCCAAGGCAATCTTGTGGTCATAGAGGGGACATAAATTTCACTTTAGGAGTCTATGAAATATGGGGACCTATGGCCTAAATATTCCATCTTTTAGGATATTTATTGAGGAAATTAGAGGAAGTGTCCCTATTGGACATTGAACTAGCAAAAGTGTCTCCCACCCAGAGAAACAAAAGAACTAGGAATGATAGAATCACTAAGAGCTTGACCATGTTTTACTCTTTGAAGCATTTTTAGATAAATTTACTCATGTAAATTAGTACATCACCTTAGGAGGAGGCTCTAATCATTGTCTAGTTGTACTACAAATGGTTTCCTCACAAGAAAATCTAGTTATTCTCTTTAAACTAAATCCCAAACGGTTGAAGACAAAGGAGTTTGTAAACAATATGAAATCTTGTTGGAAATCTTATGATTCATGCTCAAGGCAATCAACTATGATACAATTCCCCAAAAAAGTGAAAGAGGAAAAGAAGGTAACATTCCAAAGGGATAAGGATAACAAATAAAAAGATGATAAGCTCCTTGGAGAACTAGAAGAAGGGTTGGAGACACTATATAATAGTGCAACATTTGGGTATCTAAATGAGGCCCATGAGGTGGAGGTCAAATTGTAGGAGGAAAAAAAATGAACTTGTTACTATAAAAAGAGAAAGAATGGAGGATCAAGAGCATTTCCATTTGGATTCAAGTAGGCGATGAAAATGCTAAGTTATTTAATGTATATGCAAATAAAAGGAAAAATATTAACTTTGTTTGAAATTTTGATAAAGGAATTGACAATTGGGCGATATATTTTAAGGAAATTATAAAAGAAGCAGTTAACTACTTCTCAATTTTTTTTAGGGAGTACTCTTGGGTTACCATTGTTGAAGTTATTAGGTTATCCAACTCAATCCCTAGTTTTTTCAATTAGGAGGACGACCAAGGATTAATGAAAGAAGCGGGGAAAGAGGAACTACTACAAAATTTACAAAGCATCCAAAGGGATAAATATTTGGGCCAAATGGCCTCACCATGGAATTCCCTGGGTATGTTTGAATTCATAGTAGATGATCTAAGAAGAGTTGTGGACGCCACTGGTTCCATTGGCAAAAGTCCAAGAGCCTTGAAAATTACCTTTATAGATTTTATTTGTAAAGAGGATAACCCAATCGCTTTTGAGAAATTGAGGTCAATATCCTTATGTAATTATATTTACAAAATTATCTCAAAATTTATTACTGAGAGACTTAAAAGTGTACTATCAAACAAATCTCTAGAGATCAATTTGGGTTCTTATAGGGAAGACAAATGCATGAGGAAATCAATATAGCACAAGAAAGTGTACACTCCATTAGCTTAGAAGTCAAAGAGTGTCATTCATAAATGTGGATCTCTTTAAAGCTCATGGTAGAGTAAGTTGTCTTTGCCTAAGAATGATACTCATTCACTTAAAAATTTGTCATTAATTTGTGGTATGGGTGACAACTTGCATTACCTTATTGTCTTTTGCCCTTTTAGTTAATGGGATAAAATCTCTCTTATTCAAACAAAGTAGGGGTCCAAGGCAAGGTTGCCTCCTATCACCTATCCTTTGTATTCTCATTGTTGAAGGCCTAAGTATGCTAACAAAAGAGGTTGTAGCTCATGGTAGCTTCAAAGGGATTTGAATTGGTCCAACATGTAACATTACACATCCTTTTTGTGGACAATATTCTATTATTCTATGAAGGTACTAGACGGGTAGTTGAGAAATTTAAAAACATCTTGGAGTTGCTTTGTAAAAACACTGGTATGATTATAAATCTTGAAAAATCTATTATTTCCATGTGGAGCGTCATTGAACACAAACATGGTTATTTATCCCAATTGTTGCCCTACTAGATGATTAATTTAGACTAGGGATTAAAGTATTTGAGGTTCCACTCAAAACCCAATTTGTACAAAAAGTTGTTAATGGAATTGGCTCACTGACAAGGTGGAAAAGAGACTAAATAGCCGGTGTAATTAATGGCTTTCATGTGACAGTAGACTGGTTCTTATTAAGGCTACGTTGGAAGTAATACTAGTATATTGTATTTTAATTGGCATGGTTTCCAAAAGTTGTGTTGAAGATCATTAGGAAATTATGATACAAATACATCTAGTGATAAGACTAAAAAAGGAAAAGACTTGTATTAGATTCATGGAAGAAATTGGCTATTCCAAAGGCTAGTGGAGGATGGGGATTAGAAAAATCCATTTATCTTCTCTAAATCACTAGCTACAAAAATAAGTTGCAGGGTTTTATAAGGAAAACGGCCATGGGTCCAAGTAATTAGTGCAAAATATATAACCCTAGATATAGTAGAAAAATGGGCAAGAAACCTAGAAAAATAGCTACATAACATCTCAATCATCTAGAAAGTTGTCAACTCGTCCTTTCATTTGGCATGCAATTGGTTAATCTAGCATGTGGGAAAAAGAGAGAAATTTCAAAGTGGCCTTGACATCAGGATAAGTAATAAAGGATTGCATAGATACCTCCTCAACTAATCTAGGACATCGAAGGGTTATTACATTCTCAGGAAAATCGTGAACCAAGAGAGATATACAAATTGGCATCAATTATGGCTCTCTTGGGAGGAAGTGGGACTAAGTGAATATTATTGAAGACTAGAAGGGTTATTTGGAAGTTTTAGAAGACAACAATGTTAAAATTCATGAATATGGTGATCAATTGATTTGGTCACTCAATCCCACCAGAACATATGTGCCCAAGCTAGGCTACAAAGCACTGGTGAAGGAAGATTTGTATTGACAACAAGCTTGGTGGTGGAGAATTATTTGGAAATAAAAGTGTCCTTCCAAAAATAAAATCTTCATCTAGCTTACTTTAAACAATAAGGATCCTATATGGGAAGTTCTCCAAAAAAAAAAATTAAGGATCTTGGTTCATGTAGTTTATGTACACAAGTATATGGAATTATAGACAATTTAATTATGACATGCTCTTTCACTAAAGAGGTTTGGAAAGATGAGGAATGCATGATAAAACGACAAATTTATGGGAAGGAGGATATGTAGAAGAAGCCTTCATATCTCAATATTTCAATAAGGACACAAAGAAGATCAAAGGCCTTCCCATAAATATTGGTTAGGGAGTATGGCTTGCCAGGGGTCTTAGCTTATTTGAAAGAATGGAGACTCTTCCTCTCAAAATGTAATTTAATCTCTCAATATCACCAATACTTATCCACATAACATAAGGGAAACATAATCTATACATGAACTCAAAAAGGAGGTAATAAACGAGGCTCTCCTTGTAGCTTCACAAGGAATTCCCCCTAAAGGAGGTGAATGAGGGATTTTATATCTTTCCTTCCCTCACCATATCTCCTTCAAAGTAGAAATTGGCTAGGAATCTAATAATTCATGTGAACTAATGATACTCAAATTACTTCTTCAACTGGCCCAAGAAGATGGGTTCTGACAAATGCAAATTTTTGGTCACTATCTCTTGGCAAGAAAATGGATTAGAAAGGAAGCATAACTCAGAAATTTCACATTACATCCCATTTATGATGATAAACACATGTAAATAACAACTTTCTCACATATCTCTTTATCTCACATGTACACAAACAAGAATAACATAGTGGATGGCTTTCAAAATTTAGACTGGGATTGGATTATGGTACCTAGGTTACATCCATTCTACAAGATGGCCAGTCCACAAATTTTACACATTCTCCCTAGATATAACAAATTACCTTTCTTTTTCTAAATAAGGACTCATCATAGCTTTACTTGTTTGATGTAACTTGTTATGTAACCTTTTTTATAAAGAAGCAACATATTGATATGTGTCCCCACTTTATGTAATTTTTGGGGAAAGAAACACCTTGTTGTTATATGTATAAAAATAGAAAAATGTGAGGAGGATATTTACTTTAAATGGTTGGTAAGCTCTTTTTTTTTAATACTTAGAAGCATATGACTTTAGTTTTGTTATTCTAAATAAATTACTGCTATTATTTTCTTTAAAAAACACATGCACATTACTCAGCCACAAAACAAATATACCACAAAATTTCTCTTTTTATTTCGTGAATGACAAGATAATAACAAAATATATTAATAAAATTGTGATATGGAAATAAAATCATTAACCAGTTTAAAGGTTGACATTGATGTCCACTTATAATAAAGATAGTCAAGTCTCTCGCATATATAATACCATGAAAATTAACAAATATATTTATTTATCATACATACCTTATTTACATCTGTTGATAACACTCTTTTAACTTTACAATATCTCTATAACATAAAAAATTATTAACTAAATTATAACTAAGAGATAAATAAAATATAAATAATTTGAAATTATAAAAATTATTTTAAAATAATAAACATAATGTTATATTAGCCTAAGTCCATCGAACATTTTCCTTCTTATTTCTTATTTATATAGTAAGTAGGCGCCCATTCAAGCAAGCATTCAAATTTCCATCTCTTATTGGTCTTAATTATATCGAAGGTGTTCCCTCTATGGAGTTGGTTGGGCAAACACTATTCATCCCAGCCAATCCTAATCCATCAATTTCCTCCTCCTCTAGCCAATCATATTTTACCACGTGGCACTCTCCTTTCAAACTTGTAGCCTTCAATTTTTCAACCTAATAGAGTGGGAAATGTTGGTAGAGAGGGCATGCCCATTCCACCACCTATTTTACCTGCTACTCCACCCGCTCCCACCATGTACAAGATCCAACACAAGCCCGTACCCAGCACCATCGTGCCCATGACCACCCATGCTATCATGTTTTCCACCATCGTTCCTCGTCGGTTCTGGCTCTGCGTCAAAATCGACTCAACAACATTGTAAAATAAATTGCACTTCACTTCATTTGATCTCTCTCACACTTATTCTCCTCCTCTTTTACTCTATTCGGTCGCTTTATGGCTCCATGAACCCGTTAACTATGGTCAGTGATCAAGATTCCGTGAAGGAACCTCCCTTGGATTTTCTTGTTTAGAAGGATATTCTATCACGTGAATAAACCAACATCGTGAGATGCTCGCCACTGGACTTTTAGTTGGGTTTTCTAGGCACTCTTGCTTTGGCCAACTCCAAGAGTCATAGCTACCTTGATTGAAATGACTTCCTCATTTCCAAAGCATTGCCTAAATTAGAAATTTCAATTCTCCCATGGCCATCATCCATATACACGACAACCATTTCTTTCTAGCCAAAGGAGTCCATGAAATCTGCAATTTCCTCCAGTGTTAATGTTTTCTCTATGTGAAACCTGCAAATCGATTGAGAATAAAGTTATTTCTCTCTACCTCAACCAACAATAGAAAATATAAAATAAAGAAAAAAATACATAATATATTCAATAAAACAAATGGAAAACGTTATGCTCGTTCCCCGTTAAATAATACGAAGTGTTTGAAAACATATTCAATCTCTTATGACTTGAACAATTGACCTCCTGGGCCTATACCTCCTAGGAACACAATAACAGAGATCATCACAGAGAAAAATAACACCACCTGAGGCACGCCAGACATGGGAGGGAGACTTTAATAATAATAGGCATTCATTCTCAGTTCTCCAAAATCCACTTCACCCGCATTTAGATTCTTTTGGGTATTTGCGAGATGATGGACTGTTATTAATAGGAAAATCATGTTTATCATTATAACTCATGTAGTAAACAAGCTCCAAGCCAAGTGTAACGTCTCCTACCCTCTCTACTGGTCAAACCAACGCAACCACAACTAAGGGTTGGTTGAGGGAGGGGGTTGGTTGATCGACTCTAAGGGTTGTTAAAGGAGGGTAAGGCACGTAGCTGTCTCTGGAGGTTTTTCCCTAAGCGAATCCGAACATGTTCATCTGCATTAATTTTCTTTTCTCTAATAAATAACAGTAAACATGTAGTAGGATAGACTTATACCCTGATGGGAGAAATAATAGAGACCACTTACACCAACCCAACAAGTTACAGTTGACTCTGACATCTATGACCTACAACTATAGGCTTTCAACCAACCTTACTTGGTACTTTCGTCAAGAATAAATAAAAAATGGAATAACTTCAAATAATATCCTAAAATTGAACCTATTTTAAGAGCACTTACAAGTACCATGGTTATCAATCTTGACACTAATAATTTCGAAAAATGATGGCACCAATGTGCAAGGAACTCCACAATGTTGGCATCCTCCATAACATAGTGTTAATATCATCCATCTTCATAGTGCAGTGTTATACCTTTCTCTGTATACCACTCCGGGAGTTGTCTCTCTCCTCCACACCCAACATAGACAAGGAAGCTTGGAAGTCGTACAACTCCTTGCCGAAGGATTGATTTAAGCCTTGCTAAGTGCAAGTCTTCCATATGGAACTAAGTGCATTTCCTTAGTCATTAAAGGATGGCTTTATGAGGTTGGTCTTCAATGGCGGATACAAAATCTTAGCTAAGCTCAAAGCGGTGCAAAGGATCAGGTGGTTGCAGAGTGCAGGGTCAATGGTTTTAGAGTGAAGAGTGTGTTGTGTGCTCTAGGCTTAGCTAAAGTGGCACATGGGCCTCATGTGATGTCCTGGCTCACGTGAGGTACATGTGTGTTCCCTTTTTTCTTTTCAATTTTTAATTTTTTTCTAATATATAACTTTGTAAAATTTATTTCCATTTATAAATTAATTCAAAACTTCTATTTTAACAAAGGGTGTAGAATGATCATATCATCAATCTGCAACATTTGAGTCATTGACATAACTTAATCATGAATTTGACCTCCAAAAACCAAAACATTGAGCTTCTCACACTGAGAATTACAAAGTAGTTTGAGCTGGAAATATACCATGGATATCAATTTGCTACAAAATGGTGAGCTCAACCATGAATTTTGCCTCTAAACCCAGCACACTACCCTGCTCATAATGATAATTAATGAGATGGAAACATAATTACAATTCATTTTTTCATGATTTGCTTTTTCCCATAATGAGAATTATGGCACAGGATGAGATTCAATCCTTTTGCCCCTTCCTTACTCTTTTTCCTTAGTTCTTCGTCACCTTGCAAACTAGACTTCTTCATCATGCCAAAGTTTGTATTGTTGAAGTTATTTGTGTAGTTGAAATAAACCCAGTTATGGCCATGCAGAGTGCTTTGTGCCCGTAAAAACCTTTTTGAATAAGGACTTACCAAATTCTCACAAAACTCCTTCTCATTTTCACATATCATACCCTCAACCATGGCTTTGATTTTGAGGGCTACATAATTAGTAAGAAGAACAACATTTCCATCAATAACTAACTTTTTAAAAAGCATAGCACACTCAAGAATGTGATCTTCTGTTGTCGGTGACAAAACATCTATAAAGTTTCCATGGGAAGAGAAAGCAACTGAAAAAACAAAGTCATTGTTGCCATCACTTTGATGGGAATAGGATGATGCAAGGGGAGTGACACCAAAAGGAAAACCCTTGTTGATTTTTGTACATAGATCCACCAACCAATTTTCACAATACAATCCTTTATGCATCTCAAAATTCCTTGGATCTCATTCTGTTTCTTTCGATGTAGAAATGTGAACATATCAATTTTCATTCCACTATAAATGAATAAATTTGTTGTCTTCTTTATTTCTTTTGTACTTCTTCATTAAAACCCAATCTTCAATAATTTTGTTATATATATATATATATATATATATATTCTTAGATTTTCGAGAGTGGTTGTTTTGCAATTTTTGATTCAAATCCAATCTTTCAATATTTATTTTCATTTATATAATAATATATATATATAATATAATAATATATATATATATATATATATAATTTATTTGGATTTATATGAGTGACTCTGATCTCTTCTCGGCAATCTTTGCCTTGTCAATTTTTTTGTCTAGCTCTTTGAAGTTGTCCTCTAAATTATATTAACGAGATTAATATAAAAAACGAATTAAAACTGATCCATTTTGACTTCACAATTTGCTTCCCAAATCTTTTATTCCTTCACCATATCTTTACACCCTTAAAAACAATTGCTAATTTATCTTTACTTATTAATCATAAACCCATACTCTTATCTTACCTTAAAAAGGCCATTGTTATCCTACCTTGTAACCCTCACCCTTGTAATCCTCAATAAAGTAATTTTAAAGAAAAAAATGAATTATAATATTTATATATTCAATTTTCATTTATTACACTCATACAACTTAACCTTTAAGGGAAGGAAAATTCATTTGTCCTTAAATGATCTATCATTTATAGAATAAAGTTCATGTTTTCAATAGAGATATGGAGGTGGGCCAAACATTTCCATCCTTGTCATGTAATGAGTGAAGAATGTGGAGGACATTGTCAGCCACATGTTTTTTCTTTAGAATAATGTCATTGCAACAACACTGCTCTTCCTGTCCACAAACATTCACCTCAAAAATTGAACGAATTAAATGGCATAGCATTAAATTGCTCTTCTTGTCATAGCATTAAATGACTTTCACTCACTACTGGGAGAATTATGATATAATATTCATTCATGGAATTTTCAATCATCAAAAGTTTATTTATTTATTTTATTAATCGCATCAAATATTTTTTAATAATTATTAATTGAGGTACCCATGTGATTCCAATTATGGAAACAATATTCTTTGTGAGTACAATTGAACTGTTGTTCATCACATGATTCCAATTTTGGAAATAATGTTGTATTTCTTCACAGTATATCACTGTACAACGAGACTGATGTAATATCAATATATTTTTAATGGTTAAATATGTTATATTTTTTTAATGAATCCAAATACCATATTCAAATCTTTAAGGATGAAATTTGACTGGTTTAGCACTTAAATATAAAAATATGATTAAAAATTTTAACATGTAATTTGCTTTTATAAAAAATTTTTATATAAAATGATAAGTGTTTTTAATAAAATATATTAATTATTAAAATAGAAATTAAGAAGCTCAGGGACTTTGGATTGACGGTGAATGGGTGCACCGTTAAGGCACTCTTTTGCGATAGGACATTGGTTCAAATCCGGTGGGGCTTACCTACCAAAAAAATAGAAATTAAGTAATCAATAATTATATTTCTATTTATATAAATATAATGGTAATGTGTGGGGGGAGAATATCATTTTCATTTTTATTTTATTTTAAAATTTATAAGTTATAAAAAGAATTGATTTGGCTTTTGTGATGGGAGATTTGATTTTCGTTATTAATTGGATGAATAATTTATTTGAAATTCACAATAGTAATATCGTTGTTTTAGTGTAATTGGTTAAAGGTTTTTCATCAACTTTCTTACATGTTGTTTTAGTGTAATTGGTTAAAGGTTTTTCATCAACTTTCTTACATGTGAATTTTCTGTATGTAAAAGAACAAAATATGAGGATAAAGACTCTTTGTCAATCCATTATTGGATACCTTATTTTGAGGTTGTGCTAATACATCTTTAGATTGTATTTTATTTTAAACTCGAAATAAAATAAGTTTTCTTTTTTCTTAGGATGATGTCTTTTAATATTGCTTAGACAAGTATGATCTTTAAAATATATATAAAAAGGGAGAATATATAAATTAGGAATTTAAAATAGCTTTTGTTTCAATGTGGTAAATTAATGATAAAGTCTTTCAACCATGTTTAGTTCTCTCTTTTTCTTTTTCTTCTTCTTGTTATTTAATTATTTTTTATTAGGTCATTTATCTTGGGGAACACCCCCTAACTCCCTCCTATCATGGAATGGTACCCAAGGTAAACCCTAGATTCTTTAGGGAAAAAGGTTAGGTCAACAATAGAGATCAAATTCATTAAACGACATACACTTTTTGAGCTCAACGTTTCACTTATGGAAATAGGGTGGGGAGGATGACACTTCATCCCACAACCACTCAAGATAGACCCAATTGACTCCAATCTTGTATAAGTTACATAGATTACATATTCTTCTTACCTTAAAGTTTTTAGAAGAGTCCATCTATTGGTTTCATTATGTAGCTCATGCATGTTAGTTCTTACCTTAACAATCATCATTTTTCTTGAGACTTGCAACTTTATTAAGGTGGGAAGGAAGATCAAGTTTGGGCTTCATGGTATTTTTATAATAATATAGTTTTATCTTATCTTTAGTATTTTAGCATTCTATAAGAAGTTAGACACTTTATTTTCAATTTTGGGTTTCTGTCATTAGAGATAGTTATATCATCTTGGATATCCAAAAAATTTAACCATTTACAAAAATATTTTTCCCAACTTCCTTTTTACCCAAATAATAAGATGAATTTTATGTTTGCCTTTTATTTAAGTAATATTAATCATACATATAATCAAATAAAATTGTTTCAAATAAAAAATTCGATGTTGACATTTATCATTTAAAATATAATTAAGAAACACATATTACACCAATAATTTCTAATACTATTGAGAGAATAAAAATATTTATATTATGATTTTGACTATGGTGATGGTTATTAATGTCCACTAAGACTAATATTCGTCAATTCAACCTTTAAAAAAAGGTAAAGAATTACTTAGTTTACATTAAAATTTCATTTTCATGCTAAAAAAACTTTGAAATAAACATTCTTAAATCCTTATAGTTTTGAGGAGTTAAAAGTTGAGGAAGGTTGGTAGGTAGAAATATTTTGAAATTGAAATTTAATATGGGTGTATGCAAGACATTTAAAGAGAAAGTGTTTTTGAACTTCAACATTTTAGTGCCACGGAGACAACAATTCTTTCAACCTATGATGTTTTAGGAATTGCCCAACGCCCTATATCACTATGGAGGTTGTGAGAATTTCTTCTTTTTCTTCCCCATGTAACCAAACACTCCATCCTTCCACCCGTAGGCAAGGGTAATATATTCTTTAAGTCTCATGGTCATACAAGCCATTACACCAATATGCTCAATATGAGCTCAACATGTCACTTGTGGAAATTGAACCTTGGTGGAGAGGGCAACAAACATTCCTCCAACCCACAAGAGATAAACCCAAATATCTGTGTGAATTTGTTCTTTTTTTACATGTTAAAAATTAACATAAGTGAGACAAGACAAGCAAGATAGTGGAAAAGGCTTAATGCCCTTCTGTTGTATTGTATTGATCTCAATATATTATTTTATGATACATAGTTTGAATTTCTACATTTTCTAGATCTAGATTTGGATCACATAGACAACTCATCATTGGATCATCATGACACCTCGTCACGATAAGAATTACAAGTGTATTCTCAAACTTTCTAATTGTCTAGGGAATCACAATCTAACATTCCCCCCTCAATCACAAATATGAATAATTTTACCAATAATTTTTTTCATCTTCAATCTGACACTATTAAAATGAGTTTCGATGAAAATATGTCTGAAAAAACCGTTAATATTTGAATATCCGGAAATGATCATCTATTGTGTCTGGACATATCCGTCAAAATTATTGTTGAAGCGGCCTGCTTTTGCCAAAATTCTCCATTGCTGGCTAAATGTTGATTGATTTGACTTTCAATAGTTGATTATTGGAAGGATCCAAGCTAGGTTTTTATATTCTTTAGGTGGTGGTTTTCCTAGTTGACCACTAAACAATCTTCCATGGAAACTGGTAGTTTACGGTTTACCACTGACCAAATTGTTTTGAGTAATGTAATGGTTTATGGATGACCACTAACCAATCTTCTTTGAATAAGGTGGTGGTTTTTGGATGACCACTAACTAATCTTATTTCAATAATGTGGTGGTTTTTGGATGGCCACTAACCAACTTCACTTCATCAATTTACTTCGCCCCTTAAAGGTGTCAGAGAGTTTATTTTATCATTGTGCTCCCCACCCCTTAGGTGTGGAGAGTACCATCTTTATTTGGAATTATTGGTTGAAACTTTTTTCGTTGTTCATTTGTCGAGGAAGCTTTATCCTTACCTATGTCTTGACCAAAATGTAGGACTTATGCAACTTCTTTACTTCTAGATTCCATTTCCAAGAATTTGTCCATCCGTATTGAATTGATTTCTTAGCTTTCTTCTACTTTTGACATCTTTTGGATAGGTGATTTGTCTTCCCAAAGTGAAGACAAATATGGAGAACAAAACACTGATTCTCCATGTAACCATCTCTTTTATAGTGTTGACACTTTCTAGCAAAATTCTAAACTTCTTCGAGGAAAATTGCACTCACAAACTGCATTGGTTTAAAGTAATTTGGAATATGAAAAATGTTGTCTTTAGTGTATCCCAATCTATGTCGATTTTTGTTGAATGTTATTTCTTCCCAAGATCAAATAACCATATTTTAAAAACCATTTTCTTGTTCTTTTTCTTCTTCACAATTTATATTGTTGCTCAGATTCTGCCATTGATTCCATTAAGTCATTTGTATCACACAGTGCATCCATCACATGTATTAAGTCTTATGTATCACAAGTTACATCAAAATTTCCCATATTTAAACTGTGTCATTGATCCAAGTGGATATTGGTGGCCACCCGCCAAGTCCACTTGGTTTCTTTCAGTTTTCCAGTTTCCTTAATTGTAGCACAGTTTATTATTTTTAGTAGTTTTTCGGGTCTTGAACTTCCGGAGCCATTTTGAGGCCCTATGGACCGATGTTGCTCTTCCCAAAGTTGTAGTTCTTGGATAAATATTTCTAACGAGATATTGTGAGCATCAAACGGAGATCGTATGCCAAAGTCACGACCCCGGGAAGTTGATGTACCAATTTACCCAAACGGGACCCACAGTTTGGCGTTTCATCTTCTAGGGTTAGGTTTTTGGATGTTTAGGGTTTTCCATTGTTTCTCAACAATAAATAGGCCTTCGAGCCTCATTGTAACACAGTTCAGAGGCATGTAGCCATGACATCTCTTCTCAGAGATAAACTACCATCGCCCTAGCTGGTTTATTTCCATTTCTGTTTGTAAGCACATTTCAGTATTTTACAGAGATGAAATGAAGTATTATTTCCGCTGCATCTCTATATTCATGGTTATCTTTGTAATTTGTTGTGTTCCTGTTTAAATCCAAATCATTGGTATCAGAGCGGTCTGCTTTTTATCTGTTTTTCTTTGTATATCCCCAACGAGGTCGGGATATAAGGAGTTAGGGCTTGAACAAGTCGAACCTTTGCAAGACCAGTCTCACAAATCCCGACAACCTCCCATAGCGGATGAAAAGAAAGACGAGAGGGCAGGAGATCCTATCAAAATCTTGCTCGAAGAAGCCCTCGAGCGGCAAAGGAATGCGGTGATGGACAACTTTGCCCAGATCCTTCAGCGGCTACCCAGAGGCGACGCATAAGCTTCCAACAGCTACTCTAGAAATGCCACACCCTTTAAGGTACAAGTTAATTTTGAAATCCCCATCTTCGAGGGTCAAATAGACGCAGATGTTGTAGATAAATGGTTAAATCTACTAGAAGGGTATTTTTCTGTTCATGATTTTTCGAGTCGGGAAAAGATTATTTTCGCTCTTCTCAAAGCAACCCCCCATGTCAAGGACTGTTGGGAAACCTACTACGAGCAGAAGGATGAAAGTACAAGCTCACTATTTTCAGTTGCACCCACTTAGAATTCATTCCAAACTGCCATCAAGGAGCAGTACTACCCTGTCGGAAGCTATGAGGATCAATACATAAAGTGGACCACTCTACGGCAAGGAAGGGACCAAGACGTGTCAGAGTTTACCAATATTTTCCATACCCTTCGCACAAAGATGGGTATCAAGGATTCAAAGTAGCATTTGGTACTCAAATATTGTGGCTGCCTGCACAAGTACATCCAGGAAGAAATAGAATTCCTGAACATCTCCTCGCTCAGCACGGCATACTGATATGCTGTCAAGGTTGAGCAAAAGTTTAAACAAAAGAAGCGAGACTTTGGATCTGTGAATCCGAAGCAAGGGAAAGGTGCCCCCAAACCATAGAACAAAGGACAAAGCCAAGGCGGGGCGACCCAAGACAACTCGCCAAAGCTGCAAGCAAAGAATAGCGTCGCGAAGCCGAAAAAGGACATGGGAAAGCGGTGTGAGTTCCATAAGAGTTCCACTCACAACATAAGTGAGTGTCGAGCCAAGCAGTCACTGGTGGCCAAGCTAAGGGTTTCAAAATCAGATGCATGTTCTGACTTTGAGTCAGAACCCGATAAGGGGAATGACAAAGGGAAGCAGATTATCGATGCAGATCCCAACACCACCGTTGCCACCACGAAGATCCAGAAGGAGGAACCTGAACACCCAAAGGAGGAGGAGCATCTCTTCCACTCCCAGATGTGGGTAAAGGGCTCCCCGCTATAGTTCATTGTCGACAACAGGAGCCAAAAGAACCTCATTTCGGCAGAGGTCATGAAGCAGTTGGGCTTACCAACCATAGCACATCCACAACCGTACACCATTCAGTGGCTTCACCAAGGACGGGATCTTCGCATAAGCCAGCAGTGTCATCTTCCATACAACATCAAGCCCTTCACGGATGAGGTATTATGTGACGTTGCTCCCCTTGATGTTTGTGAAGTATTATTAGGACAACAATACTTGTGGAACGACATGTTGTGTATGAATCAAGGCCCCGTGTTGTTACTGCAAAACAATGCAGTAAGCTCATTTCCAAAACTAGGAAATGTGTTTTCCTGTTGATACGCCCTCAAGGAAAGAAGAAGACGGTGCCCACGACCTCCAAACAAGGCCCCTCTGTATGACAACTACAAATGGACAAGGTAGTGGAGGAGTACGAGGACATCTTCACCTCCCCCGCAGGGGTTCCTCTGCACTGTCAGGTCAAGCACTCCATCGATCTGACCCCAGGTGCACCGCTGCCCAATGGACCAATCTATCGGTGCTCCGTTTTGGAGAATGATGAAATCAAGAGACAGATTCGTGAGCTGTTGCATAAATGTCACATCCATCGAAGTTCATCACCTTGTGGGAGCTCGATCGTGTTGGTATAGAAGAAGGATGGGACTCGGAGACTTTGTATTGACTATCAGGCGCTGAATAAGATCATTGTTTGTAATAGGTACCCGATCCCATGGATTGATGACCTTTTGGACCAACTCAAGGGGGGGAAATATTTTAGTAAGATCGAATTGAAGCCCGAATATAACCAAGTACGAATTGAACCCTACGATGTGTGGAAGACTGCCTTCAAAGCCAAGGAGGGCCTTTTCGAATGGTTGGTTATGCCTTTCGGATTGACGAATGCTCCTACAACCTTCATGAGGCTAATGGATGACATCCTGCGGTCATTCACCAACTCATTTGTAGTGGTATACTTGGATGACATCTTGATCTTCAGTCAGAGTTGGGAAGAGGACCTCCATCACATCCGATAGGTTCTCTAAACACTGCGACAACACAAGTTATGTGCCAATTTGGAGAAATGCACTTTTGGCATGACCCAGGTTTAGTATCTAGGATACATTATTAATGAATGGGGGGTGCATGTGGATACAACGAAGATCCAAGTCATTCGGGATTAGCCATCTCCAACCACTCTGACAGAGCTCCACAGCTTTCTAGGTTCGTGTTGGGATTTTCTCATATCACTTGGCCCTTGAATTAAGTCACCAAGGGAGAAGCGAACAAAAAATTCTTTTGGTCTGAGTCTTAATAGAAGGAATTCACAGAGTTGAAAGATTGCCTCTGCTCAGCACAAGTGCTCGCATTACCAGACTTGCAACAACCATTCAAGGTTGAGACAGATGCCTCTGACTATGCTATTGGGGTAGTCCTTACTCAACACGGGTATCCAGTGGCATATCACAGTGAGACACTTTCAGACATAGTCTGGAAGTATCCCACTTATGACAAAGAGATGTATTCGAATGTGCAGGCCTGTTGACAATGGAAGCATTACATTTTGGGGAAGGAAACAGTCGTCCACACAGATCACTGACCCCTGCAGTTCATATAGATCCAAGGGAAATCAAAGAATGATCGCCATCATAAGTGGTCCACATACCTGCAACAGTTCCATTTAAATATCAAGTATAAGAAGGGTAGCACCAGTAATGTTGCAGATTGCCTTAGTCGACCACCGATCATGGCCTTAACCACCGTGCTCAACTTTTGTGGGCACGAGACTCCTGATTGGCCACTTCTCTACAAAAGCGACCCAGAATTCGGCCACACATACTAGACACTCCTGGAGGGTCAGCATGTTCCAGATTTTCACCTCCAGGATGCCCTGTTATGCCACTTGGGTCACCTTTGTGTTCCTTCAAGCAAGCGTGCCAAGATGATTTGGGAAGCACACTACAGTCAGGCTGCTGGGCATTTTGGGGTCGATAAAATGGTGGCGATACTACAAAAGTATTTCTATTGTTGAAATCTTCAACAGGATGTCGGGAAGTAAATCAGATCATGCACTGCCTGCGCCATTACCAAATCGACCATCAAGAAGCAAGGCTTCTATACCGCGCTGCCTACCCCTAGTCGACCTTGGGAATCCATCTCCATGGATTACATGTCGGTCCTTCCTTCTACTAAGCATGGAAACGACTGTGTTTTCGTGGTCGTTGACAGGTTCTCGAAGATGGCCATTATGATGGCCTGCAAGAAGAATATCACAACAAAAACCACTGCTAAACTCTTCTTTGAACGAGTGTGGGTACACTTTGGGATCCCACAGTCTATCATCTCAGATCGGGATAGCAGGTTCCTCAGTACATTTTGGTCTAGCCTTTGGTCGATGCTGGACACCAAACTCACTAAGTCCACAGCCTTCCATCCTCAAACTGATGGCCAGACATAGATAGTGAACAGGATGATCATACACATTCTGTGCATGTACAACTCAAAGCATCCATGCACATGGGATGAGAGCCTCCCCTATGTTCAACACAACTACAACCAAGCTCTCCACAGCTCGATTGGCCACAACCCTTTTCAGGTGGGCTTGGGATTCGAACCACTATGTCCCATTGATGTGGCCATGCCATTTGTAGCTACTCACACAGATTTGGCTCATGTCTAGTCCGAAACGGATAAGGCAAACAACCTCATTGAGCACATCCAACATATTCGCCAGTAAGTCCACAACATTCTGGAGAAATCAAATGCTGAGTACAAGAAACAACATGAACAACATCGGGTGCCACACAAGTTTCAAGTGGGCAACAAAGTCTGGTTGCATTTGCAAAAGGAACGCCTTACCGGAGCCTATCAGAAACTCAGACCACTCTGATATAGTCCTTACACAATTACCAAGGCTATGGGAGACAATGCATTTGAGCTCAACATTCCCCCATTCCTTGGCCTGCACCCAGTGTTCAATGTGGACCACCTTCGGCCATACTTTCCACCATTACTAAACACATCCAACATTGCAAAACAACTTACACCCACAGAGTTAAATCCATATGGCATGGAACAAGCTGCAACTGATCATATCATGGACACACAGATCAAGCACACTCGCCAGCGGAATATCCAACTATATCGAATTGTCAAAGCAGGCCAACTACTTCACCAGGGCAAGGGGCTCACCAGGGACCAAGTTCAGCAGAAGTTTCCTCATCTCATGGAGGAACTCAACGCAATGGGGAAGGAATGATACAGGTGGATATTGGTGGCCACCCGCCAAGTCCACTTGGTTTCTTTCATCTTTTCGGTTTCCTTAATTGTAGCGCAATTTACTGTTTTTAGCAGTTTTCAGGTCCTGAACTTCCGAAGTCGTTTTGAGGCCTTAAACGACATTTTTTGGGAAAACTAGGAGAAACATGGGTCAATGGACCCATGTTTCTCTTTCCAAAGTTGTATTTCTCAGATAGATCTTTCTAACGAGATATTGTGCGCGTCAAATGGAGATCGTATGCCAGAGTTACAACCTCAGGAAGTTGATGTACCAATTTACCCAAACGGGGCCCACAGTTTAGCGTTTCATCTTCTAGGGTTGGGTTTTTGGATGTTTAGGGTTTTCCATTATTTCTCAACATTAAATAGGCCTTCGAGCCTCATTGTAAGACAGTTCAGAGGCATGTAGCCGCGACATCTCTTCTTAGAGATAAGCTACCATCACCCTAGCTGGCTTATTTCCATTTCTGTTTGTAAGCATATTTTAGTGTTTTACAGTAATGAAATGAAGTATTATTTCCGTCGCATCTCTATATTTATGGTTATCTCTGTAATTTGTTGCGTTCTTGTTTAAATCTGGATCAATCACATGCTGCATCAAACCTTTGGATTAGATCTTTAGTATAACTTGTTGCGTCAATTTTATCTAGTAGCTCCATTGTGTCACAACTTTCATCAACTTGTTGGATGACTTCATTTGTTTCACAAATTTCATTCATTGTGTGGATGAGATCTTTTATGTCACAAATTGCATCTTTGTTGTAGATCTTGCATCAATCATATCATCAAGGAGATCTTACTTTTTCCTCAATTTTATTTGGAGTGCATCAATCAATTATTCTTTCATATCTATTTCCTTTTGAAGATATTTTGTTGTTGTTATTATGTCATCCAATTGATTAATTAGTATGGTTTTATTTTTCTTTAATTTTGACTCAAGCACTTTGATTTTATTGTGCATATCATGGTTGCACTCTTGCAAATATTTAATTTATTGAGAGCCATTTAGTAGATGTTTTGCACCTTTACCCATTTTTCACTTCACTTGCTCGCCTATCACACTCACTTGATTTTATGTTACTTAAGGATGTCAAGTACTACCGATCATGCACCCTAAAGTTTGATTACAATCTTGAATTTGGTTTCAATGACTTGGATTTTGATAACAATGATTGACTAACTATTTGTCCCCCTTTAGGGAATTATGTGCTAATGCACACAAGAGCATACAATTTGTCCTTAAACCTTCTCATTCAATTTCATTGTGGTCTAGGTGATAATTTTTTATTTTTTATTTTTTTATTTTTTATTTTTTTTATTTTTTATTTTTTATTTTTTTTTATAACTTTGAGAGGGTTTTGGACTTTACCCTTTGTGCATTTGAATGATTTATCCTCCAATGTTGATAGTGCAATAATTAAGTTGATTTAAATGCCTTGTTACTTGTTGCTTGTTATGACAAATTAAAAGGAAGTTGCACAACTATACATAAAACATCACATAAGAGAACTGAAACAAATCACCACCACATACTACACAAGGTGTACCTAAGATCCTCTTATTCAATTTTGAGATATATCTAGGACACATGACCCCAATAAAATGGTAGGTAGAAAACTTTGAACTTGGATTTCTCATAAACAAAAAAATCAAATTAACTTTCTTAACTAAATTTTCATCACATGTAATTATTCCCAATATTTTCTCAAATCCAATCAACAAAATTCAGTTGCAAAATAGCACATGGTTTGTTGGAAATTGGCCAATGCAGATCCTTGATACCGATCTATTAACCCATTAACACCGACACATTGCATTTTTTTTGTTCAACGCTAGCTGCAATTTGAGACAATTTCTATTGCAAACATGACCATTATCAACTTGAGAAAATTAAACAGTATCATCATGTCAGAGAAATAATGCGCAACATGAAATTCCTGCATACTAGCTACATGTCTCATACAAAATCTATTGAGCTATGTTTGTATAAATTTGATGAAGGCCAATTGATTAAAGAAAATTCCAAAGGATCGAATATAACTTTGGTCCTCAACTGCCTATCTTGCTACGAGAATAGATAACCCTTCACCATTTGTTGAATCAATTGCAACAATATGGGTGATCATGTTACACAACATAGATCCTACATATCAAATTGTTAGTGGTGAGGCTGTAACATGTCTCTAATAAGTGAGTTATAGATCCATATATGATTATAATCTGAGCGTTGATCTCTCACTACTGCCATTGGTTTCAATCCAGGGGGGAGGTATTCTCTCATAGAAAAGTGTCGGGGCTACTGAAAACAAATCTAATTGTTATTTTACCTTCATCACAATTTCAAAATACAAATAAAACTACAAATTTGGACCAATATGCTGAATCTATTCCAATGCAATCTTGCAATATGCATTGCCACCTTTTATGCCTCTAGTTTTGAATCATTCTAATCTGTGAGACCTTGTAGAGATATATATCAATAAGACACTTGAATAGAATAAATTTATTACACTTATGGTGTAGAAAAAGCATGGATATGATAGTAATTTAGCACAAAATATTGAATTCTCAACCAAATCTCTATGAGATCTACAAGATCTCATCTACAATAGATAAATCAAATTGATGGTCTACTATGCCTTCTTGAAGGAGCTTTGATCCTCTGATAATGTAGTCTCCTTCACCGTATCAAAGTACTGGCTCTCTTAACTATGGCTATAGTATGAATCTCTTAGATCTAGCATGGATTTGGTATTTTCATCAACTCACAACACTAGAAATATTATTGAATGATGCCAAACAAACTATTTTGCACATATATTTGATCTACTAAGGAACCCAAATCCAAAAATGTTTTAGATCCACAAATGAGTTGTGGTAGCCACTTCATACACCAAATCAATGTTATTCATATGAGATATGCACTATTCATTGATTGTGGCCTCATAAAATCAAACAAAAGAATGGAATACCTTGTAGTTTATAAGTTGGGTTTCTTTATTATGTCGAAAAGAGCCACAATCCATCAATGTAGATTTTGAATCATTCATAAACACTTCCATGGCTTCATGTTCAACTTAGCACTATCAAACTTCTCAAGCATCAACTGCAAATTACAAATCCTCCATGAAAATATATCATGGAATTACCAAGCCCTTAAGATTGAAGAAGCTTTGATACCATGTTAAGAATTAGCACGGGTGAGATGAGACAAGCAAGATCACGGAAAAGGCTTAATTCCCTTTTCTTTTATTGTATTGATCTCAATACATTAATTTATAATACATTAATTGACCTTCTAGATCTTCTATATTTAGAACTAGATCACACAGACAACTCATCAGTGGATCATCATGGCACCTCATCATGATAAGAATTATAAGTGTATTCTTAGAATTTGTGATTATCTGGGCACTCACAATCTAACATTTCAAACAATGATTTTATTCTTTAAGCTAGTTAAAAAAGATAGAAACTTTTGATCTTCTAGATTACAGTTGACCACTTCCTTATAATATCTTAATTTTATCTTAATTCTTTATCACACTATAATTTCTCCTTAAATTTAGATGTAATAATATTATTAATATTGTCATTATTTTGCAAAGTGAGTTGCAAGTGGTTTTAACTAGACCTCGAAGAAACCTTAGGAAGCCTCTTGTCTTCGATGTTGTAAATCTTGCTCTTATAAGTTAAGTACCTAGTCACAATCATGCTCTCAATGGGGGGGAGAAATCACTTCTATGAGGAGGATAGGATAGGATGTATTGCTTTAATTTTAAGATTATAAGTTATAAAACACTTTTATATTTACTCCATGTTTCTGCATGATTCTCTAAAGATATCCCAAATTTCACAACCATATAAGATAACATGAGTGAAAAAAGGCATCAGAGAGGAGTTTTCTTCTTATCCTAAAGCCAAAGGTCCACTGATTTACAATTTTTTTAAAGTCCATAATAACCTTTCCACCCAAAATTTATCCTTTTGTTAATGCTATAGTTCTAATTAGTCTTGTGATGAAGATTGATTTCTAGATATCCATATGAAGTCACTTCCTCCAAGTTTTTATTGTCATACATGAAATTAGCATGAATTCTTTTATTATTTTATTGCCATAACCTATGTTTTGTTAGTGTCCCCAATCCTGTCCTTACTGGAGCAAAAATTCTTGAGACGTTTTAGTTGCTTGTCGAGATCATAAGGACTCCTCACCATAAGACCAATATCATTAGTGTAAAGAAGATGGATGATGACTATTTTAGCTAGAGATGTGACAACACATTTTGTTTCTTCCAGAAAACCCTCTAGCTCGTCAATGTATATGCCAAAAAGGTATGAGATAGGAGGCAACGTTGCTTAGCTTCTACATTACAATTAATTTCTTCTGACCATCTGTAAGTGTTTTTAAACTTGGTAATGATGTTCTCATATAGTCTTATCACAACCTTTCAATTTTAAAGGAACTTTTATATCTTCCAATCTATTCCAAATGTTATTTTTTCTAGGCACCATGTTGTTGAACATACACTTTTATTAAGAAGGTGGGGTTGGGGGGGGGGGGGGGGGCGAATTAGTTTAACCCAATTTTTACTTACTTAAACATTCATGAATCATAAGTAAATAGTCACATATGAGATCTATCAGTTGAAGAACATGGAACAAAATTTTTATGTGGAAACCATTTAGGGAGAAAACCACAAACCTTATTTTTATAATTCTTTGTAGGCACCAACCTATTGAAGACACCAATCCCCATTGGTACAAACCTTGGTAGGCACCAACCTACTCTTGCATACCCTCGTAGATACCAGTCTACTGGAGACACCAATCCCCACTACTACAAATATTTGTAGGCATCAACCTATTGGAGTCACCAATCCCCACCACTACAAATATTCATTGGCACCATCCTACTAGAGAAACCAATCCCCAATGCTAAGCACCAACTTAGCAAGGGACACTAATCGCTTTATAAGAAAAAACCCTCAATTATAACTTTTCTTTGGTGCATATAGCTTCTTCAAAAGATGATAACATTCACATTACCTTCACTAAGTTTACTTCCTAATTCTTCCTTCACAAGTCTGGTCATTGCTTCTGCCTTCACTAGGTCTTCTTGCTACTTATACTTTCACTAGGTATACTCACTACTTTTTCCTTCACCAGGTTTGATAAAAATTTGAATCTCCAATTGAAACTTATGGTACTATACTAAAGCTTGTTGTTTTTGGCCTCTTCCAAAGAACAAACTTGTACATCATGCCACATATCCAATTTTGCAAATATGATTATATTTTTTTTATTGGAGGAACTTCTATATGTCTCTTAATATCTCTAAAAGTTTCATAGTTTCAAAAGTCCCGAAAAAGAAGTTACAACAAAAATTCCAAGTTGACAAGTTTGAAATTAATTTCAGGATCATTCAAAAACCCCCTAACTTTCATAGGGAATATCTCTGAAAGTATAGTTAATTGTAGGTTTTAACCCTATACAATTAATCACTACAAACATATTCTTAATAATAACAGAAAATGTACAATGTCAAGCACACAAATTTACACATAGATTTTATCTTGGAAATGAAAACTTGGGAAAGCCAACAAGCTTTTTCTTATTATATCTTATGTACATTATTACAATATGATATACATCCCACAATATATGAACCAACAATCTAACTATAATTCCATAATCAAAACTACAAACCATCATGTGCAGAAAACCCACTTTTAGCAAAACCCTTAGTTGAAAACCGCCAAAAATGGATGCAAAAAACTGCTTATTTTCTTTTTTATCAGGGCATTGCCCCGAACCCCATGTAGGGGGGCTCCCATTTCCCTACACAACCCCAACTAAGAGGATTTGAACAACCCTCCTTTCGACCCCCTTTTTTCATGGTGCATATAAATCATGCAAAGAATATAACACATACCCAACATTCTCACACTTGTTTTCTTTGCATATAGGGGGCCACAAGAGTACACAGATCAATAATTCAGGCTGGTGATACCCATTGTTTCTCTACACTAACATAATTTTTTAGTGCTCATAGATTTTTTTATTGCATCTGCAATGTTCTTCAAATTGTCCACCTTTACTAACAACACCTTCTTGTCTTCAATCATATCACACACAAAGTGATACTAAATATCAATGTGCTTTTTATTCGAATGATAAGTAGTGTTCTTTGCCAAAAAAATTACAATTTGGATGTCACAATCTATCCTTATAGCTTGTTGCACCAACCCCATATCTGAGCATAATATTTGTAACCAAATTCTTCCTTGATTGCATGAGTGATTGCCACGTATTCAACTTTTGTAGTTGAAAGTGCCACTACAGACTGTATTTTTCTCATCCAACTGATAGCTCTTCCAAATAGGTTTTTTTTGTGACCTAGAGGAACCCAATAGCCCGCTTGACACATAATTACAATTAAACCTTTGGGGGGCTACAATATGTCCTCCTCCCTATAGCTCGAGTCACAACAGGGGGGGTTTGAACCTGGGACTTTCAAGCTTCAACGATTTCACATTTCTCGGATTAGACAATCGAGCTTCCCCCCCAGGACTCTCTTCCAAATAGGTTAAAAACATACCCATTTGTAGATATTTTACGATCTAGATATCCATCTTAGTGTGCATCACCAAAGCCATGTATGTCCAACCCTCTATCCAGTCTTGATCTTCCTTGGTAGCACAATCCATAATTAGTAGCGCCATGCAAATACTTGAAATATCTCTTTAGTACTATCCAATTCTCCTTTCTTGGTTTTGGCATATACCTACTTAGTATTCCCATTGTATGTGTGATGTCTGGTCTTTTACAAACCATTTCACACATCAAACTTCCAACTACACTAGCATATGGAACACAAGGCATGTCTTCGTCTTCTTTCTGTGTCTCGGGACACTGACTTGCAAATAACTTTACACCTACAAGAATAGGGACCTTCACTGGTATACTTTCTTGCATATTCAACCCTTGCAATATTGTATCGATATATTTCCTCTGATTTAACTAGAGTTTCCTCTTATCCTGATCTCTTTTAATTTCCATGCCCAAAATGAAATTTGTAGCATCGAGATCCTTTATGTCAAATTTTGAAGGCAACTAGGTTTTCACTTCCTAGATGATTTTCCTATCATTTAAAATTAACAACATATCATCTATATAAAATACCAAATAAATAAGATGATGACCAACTAATTTAAAACACACACAATGATCTGCTTTTCTCCTTGTGAAACCAAGTCCTTGTATATATGTATCAAATTTTTGATACCACATCTTTGGTGATTGCTTCAACTGACACAAGGACATTTTCCACTTCCATACCTACTCTTTCTTACCCTTCACATCAAAGCCTTATGGTTGCTTCATGTGGATTCTTCTTCTAGATCCCCATGTAGGAATGTTGTCTTCACATCCATTTATTCTACCTCAAAACCAAAGCAACGACAACAAATAAAAGAAATATAATAGAAACTAACTTTGCAACAACATAAAATATATCACCAAAACAATTCCATGCACCTAGGAATAACCTTTAATACTAACTGAGATTTGTATTTCTCCACATTGCCTTCTGCATTCAACTTCTTCTTAAGCACCCATTTGTTGCCAATGGATTTTCCTCCAACTGACAACTTCACTAGGTCCCAAGCTTCATTCTTGTCCAAAATTGTTATTTTTTCAACCATGGCCCTTATCTAGATTTTTCATCCTAATTTGAAACTACTTCCCCACTAACGATTCTAGGACGATTATAAGCAATAAACAAAGAAAAAATTGAATGGAAATCAAGTGGAGTATACCTTTCTGGCCTTTTTCTTTCCTAACTGATCTCCTCAAAACTAGGGTATGTATTTCTTCTTCTTATGATTCCTGTTCTTATGTTGAGTATGAATCATCATCCTTTAGTTAAAACTCTATCTCCCCGAGTTCTTTCACACATGGTAGGACTTCTTGTTTGATAACATCTTTCACTTCTCTAAATGCTACACCTCCACTATGTTGAGTAGCTATTGTCATTTATTTTAAGTGTCAAGTTTAGGTGGAGCTTGGTAAGTGTGTCATCATTGCTGTGTTAATGTGTGTTGCTATCTAGCTTGAGGTCATGAATGATGGTAATATATTTGAAATAATTTCTTATTAAGCTCTTGATCTCTAATGAGGAAACTAAATGTTTAGTTGGATAGCCCTCTCCAAGACCTTTTCAACATTATATGTCACTCAATTTAACTCCAAAGGCATGGAGAGAAACCTAATTTTGACATGTTGCAAGTAAAGCATGGTTTTAGTTGCTCTGGATTCTAGCGTGGGCACATATGATAAATCTTGGACCGCTCCCTTTGTTATAATTTGGAAAAGCAAGGGGGCCTCGAAGTACAACCATTTTCGTTTGATTTGATAGGCCAATAGGATTTTCATTTTGAGCTCAGTAGACTTAGGGGTGCATTAAGTCACATATGCGACAATTCCTTAACCCTTCCCCCCCCCCCCCAACCCCCTTTTTTAATTATCAGGTAAGTGGGGGAGACTACATATGACTTTGGGCCGTTGATCTCATTCGAAACACATGACATGCCTTTGAAATGTTATTGTTGGTTAATGAAGAATGACATGTGGTAGGGAGGAAAGCCCCTAGTCGCAACCCCTGGTGATAGGGGGGTGGTTAAAACACCTAGGCGCTTGTCGGACCACCAAGGCATATTAGTTTTCACATAACATTGATGAGCGACAAGCAGCATGTGGCAAACATTGGGATGGGTTTTGAGGTGATAGTTTCCATGACAGGTGGTTATAGCCAACATTTACATGATATATTACTAATCAAGATGATGTGGCAACTGACACATCACCATACAAAAGGGTGACACATGTCACTCATATTTGGTGTTTTTGGGTTGCCAAGTGGGTTGGTTCTGGTGACACATGGCACCACCCAAAGTATGTCATGTGGCATGATGACATCACCATGATGATAGCATGATGTCAACATGAGTGGCAAGATGTGAAGATGACACATGTTAGGTGGAAATGACACTTTAGGTCGCCCAAGTGAACATGTGGTAGGTGACCTACTGAGACACATGGTAAAAGGACAAGTGGCAAGTCTTGATTATATGTGACAGTTGATGTGGCAAGCATATTGGTAGGTAATGTGGGCATGGTGGGTCCCATATTGGGATACCAGGGCATCGGGCACTTGAAGTATAGTTTCCTTTATAAAAGTCTGAAGCTGGTATTAAGTGTGATGTGGTAGGCGTGACATTGTAGTGATGAGGGGGCAAAAGTGCCACATGGAAGTCAGAGATTGGTCAATGTAGAAAACAATTGGTAGGTGATGTGACGCTCGACCTCTCAGGCTATCGATATCTCATAACATCATATTAACTAAGCCTAACAAAAAGAGATGAGAGGTAACCAATAGGGAAATGGCCACAACCCCTAGTTGTAGGTGTTAGACGAGCAAGCTCCCAAAGGCCTATTGACCTATTGACTATCAACAATGGGAGAAACAATGATGTAAACAAAGGCTGATGTGCAACAATGTGGTGGGCCAATGGAGAAGTAGCCCTTGGTCACGACCCTTGGTTATATTGGTTTTAAGAGTAACTTCCCAAGGGGCCTATCAAGTTACAATAACATTCTAAAGAACTTTAGGCTATGAAATTGGAGATTCACGCATAGGATGTGCACACTATTAGTGTTGTGACTCTTGTGAGCAGTTAAGAGAAGGCGCTAATGGCGTTGCATTTTGACTGAGTCCACATTCTTGATTTAGAATCAAATGATGAAAGAATGTGAAATGTTTTGAATCCTCATGGTTATTGATACAACCAAACATAACTCCCATTAGTAAAATCATGGATTTATGCCCATGGTAATTGAAGGGACAAACATATAAAAGATGAAGAGAACAATGCAAGAAGGTTAGTTGTCTTCATGAGAAATTAAGGATGTGGAAGAAAGAGTGTTGGAGATGTAAAAGTTGGATTGTGTTGTGGATGAATAAAAAATCTAAAGTCATTGTGTGAAATTGTGTGAGTTGCATGAGTATAATAAATTGGGACTAAGTGTATGAGAGTAGAATTCCGTGGGTAATAGTGAAAGGTTGAGCAGAAGAATGATAGAAAAGAGAGAAAATGATGATGAGAGTTATGGATTTGAGGCTTGTGTGATCTAATTTTGGTTAGAATTTGCTTCCAGATCCATTGCATGATATTTTTATTTCAAAAATCTCATATTGTGAGAGCTTCTGGAATATTATGTGTTTTTTTTAGGTGTCCAGCGTTTTAGGTGAATACTTCACCCATCTTCATGGACATAAAGCTCAAAATGATGTTATGAAGAGTGTTGGACCATGGATAAATAGATAAGGGATATGACCGTTTGGTTGAGAATGAGAATGTTGATGAGTTAATATAATAATTTATTATTATTAATTATTAATTTTAGGAAGAAATGATCGTTACGATGGAGGAGGAGAATGAGAACATTAAAGTTATTATATTGTATAATAATTTAATCAAATCAAATTAATAATTAAATTAATAGTAATGATTAGAGTTGGAAGGGAAATGGGGGGAAATCGTGGGAGGAAGATAAATTAAATTAATTACGCTAATAAACAAAATTAATAAAAATAGTTTAATGATTAGGAAGGGCTTAAGGAGGAAAAATTTGTGAGAGTAAAAAATAATAATAACTATGAATTGAGTTAAAGTGATATTGATAATAGGGAGATAAAGGTTAAATGAATATAAATTAAAATATTAAATATAATATTAATGTTATTAAATTATTAGATTAATGGATTATAAAAATATAATTTAAATATGATTGAATTTAATTAAAGTATTTAAAATAAAATAAATGAATTAAGAACGAAGTTTAAAGGGATTAAAATAATTTAACAAAGTGAATTAAGAACACAGTTTAATTAGGATTAAAGAATTAAATAGGGTTAAAATAATTTACAAGAAGGATCAATGAAGAAGAAACATGATAAAATAACGAAATTAAATGATATAAATCTTAAAGAGGCAAGGGTAAACTATTAGGGTATTAAAGCATTAGAATTAGAGATGCTGAAATATGATCCGATGTTATAGTAAAGAGTTATAAAGAGTTATAACATTAGTTAAATTGAATTAAAATGAATCAAAATTAGATTAAAATATTATAAAATTAGAACTAAAGAGTATGAATAAAAATATTTCCTTAGGATTAGATAGAATTAGAGGATTAAATTACTAAAAGGCGGGGGAGAGGTAAGGGGGGGGGTGTGTTAAAGGGAACAAGAAATATAAGGAGGACAGAAGGGGATTAAGTGAGGGATGAAAGGTTATTGTCATTAGACCGAGGATGTTAGGTTTAGAGGAAAAAAGTGGATACTAGTTTCCAAGAACGACATAATTTATATTTGTCTTAATTTATTTAAATTGCTAGTCTAAGCATGCATATAGTACAACAAAATATCTTGTTGACTAAGAGTTGAAGTAGTGAGAATAGCACAAATAATTTAGCCTATGGGTCTAAGTATGAAAATGAATGAAAGAGGGATCTGCTAAGTAGAGCAGATTGGTGGTTGCATATTAGGGAATGGGTGTTTCCTTCAGGTTGGTGCATGTAAACATCAGGGAGTTCGTGCTTGCTTCAAATGGATGCATGTAAAGTCAGGGGATGTGTGTCTCCTTCTAGTTGGTGCCAACAAAGCTTATGTAGCAATAGGTTGCAAACGTCAACAATATTCAAACATAACTTTTGTTGTTTTCTCCATTTATGTGTTTCCACATAAATGTATGTGTCTCAAATGTGTATCATGTTTGATTTATGGTGTTGTGATTTGATTGATTAGTGATAACATAAATAATCTTAAACACTATTAAAATTTATGTCATATTGATTCACACCCCCCTCAATGTTATCTCAGTTTCTAACAGACTATACACAACCTTCTTTGTTTTTAGATTCCAAAGCTTGTAACCTCTTAAACCATCTTTGTAAATAATAAAGCTGCACCTTTTAGAATTTCTGTTCAACTTAGTTTTGTTTTCCTTTGGAACATGTAGATATGCATCACAACCAAATACCTTGAAGATTTGTGATATATGGTTTCTTACTAGTCCATACCTCATGTGGAGGCTTATCATCCAACATTGAAGAGGGTGGTCTATTGACCAATTAACATGCAATATCCGCTGCCTCTGCTCAGAATTCTTGTCATAACCCAACACCACTGAGCATGCTCCTTGATTTTTCCATAAATGTCCCATTCATCCTTTCTACAAATCCATTCTATTAAGGTGTGTGTGGGGTAGCTTATTTGCATGCTATACCATACTTTTTATAGAATTATTCAAATTCCTTCTCGTAGAACTCTCCACCATTATCCATCCTCAACACCTTTATTTTCTTATCTGTCTAATTCTCCACCAGAGCCTTAGATTCTTTAAATTTGTCAAAGACTTCAGATTTCTTCCTAATATAATTTATTAATGTATTCCTCAAGAATTCATCTATAAATGAGACTTAGTACGCATATTTACCCAATGAAGGAACTGACATAGGTCTAAACACATCACTATGCACTAGCTATATTATTCTCTCTATCCTCTTAGCCCTAGAGGAGAATCTCACATGCTTTTGCTTCCCATATAAAAAATCTTCACATAAATCAAATTCCAAAAGAAAATTAGACATACTTTCTACCATACCATTACCGTGCAATACTGGAAGGCTCTTCTCTTTGATATGTCCTAGTCTTTGATGCCACAACATAATCTTTTCTCCTAACGATGCAAGGATTTTTCCTTCTTTTGCTCCACTCTTAGGAACAATGGAATTATTGCACCCAATACTAATAGTGCTTCCTAATATCTTGTACAAAGTTCCAATATGAACTCCCCTCATCAATAACATTAATCCTCAAACCATCCTACAAATATCATTTTCAAACACCATTTTTACACTTACATCACTCATCTTTCTTACGGAAATCAAACTTTTGGCTAATCCTACATTGGTAGGACACCAGGGAGTGTCTTCATCCTTCCATTCATGAGATTCAACTTGAATTTTCCTCGTCTTGTGATTCTAGCTCTTGAGTTGTCTCTTAAGAAAACATCACCACCATCAAATGTTTCACACTCACAAAACCACTCCTTGTGAGGAGTCATATGCAAAGATGTGCTTAAGTCAACCAACCATGCCTCATGATCTACCTATGTACTTGAAGAGGCCAAGTACTCATGCCCTCTTTCATATGAGGAGGTTTTTCTTCTATAGAAGGAGCATCTTTAGATGACTTCCCTTTTTCTGTAGTATTTTCTTTATAGACTTTCTTGTAGTGCCCATCTTTTCCACATCTCCAACACACCTTTATGAACTTTCCTGGAGATTTCAATCTTCCTCTAGATTTAGATCTCTCACTTGAAGACTTTGTTGGTATCCTAAATTGCCCTATTTTCTACCCCATTTCCATCAATATCTACCTATGTTTTACCTTAATACAAGACCCTTCTTCCCCTGCACTAGTGCAAGATGGTTACCCTTTTCCTGCACATGCTCATAGTTTACATTAAGATTTGCTACAACACTTTATTAATCTTTTTATGTAGATTTCATGTTATTTACATATTCTTGCAACTCATATTGGTTTCCTAGAAGTAATCATGGAGTGTAGTGTTAATAATGTATGAGTTGACTAGTGCAAGAAGATTCCTGCACCGCCACTGTCTGAGATTCCGAGAGCTATCTTCCACGAGGACAGATATCGATCTTTGACTTCGAGTTTAACTGTTGATAAATTGAAGTAGGTGGCGTGCATCCATGGATTTTTCTCCAAAGATAGATCATGGCCCAACGAAGCTCGTGTTGTTATAACCTTTAGCCAAGTTTGTACTTTGGTTTCTAGGTCTGTTCGGCCGAGAGGCCTGAACGACAATTATCTGTAATTAGTGTAAACGACTTAGAGCTGAAGGATATATATGATGTAAATCGTAGATAGGAAAGGGAGCGAACCATCAGTTATTATTTTGGTTTATGTAATCTGGTTATCACCTCGTTCTGGGGTTGCACTGCTTCGTAATGTAATTTGCTGAATCAAGTAAATACAAGAGGATCATTATGGTTTGCACACATAGCATGTAATTTCGTCTTTGATGTGTTATTTGAAGTTCTGATCACTTTCATTCCTTAGAAGGGGAACGAGTTGGTTGGCCAGGGCCCGACCAACCCAGGTCATTAACCCCTCTCGCTTTCGTGATTTGGGAAGACGGTGTGTTTATTCCGTAGCAACTGTGTGATGAAATAGTTTAATCGTTAATCTTTGAATTCTGAATTAAATTATCTTATTAGCCTATGTGTGTAACAGATCCATAGTTTGCAGAGTATTTGTGTTCATTTCTATTTATAAGATATCTTTTACGCATTTACTTTATTCTTGCTTTCTATTTTAATTCATTGTCGAAGCAGATCGTGCGAGGAACTCTTTCCTTCACCAATGCGTGTTGTTGCTTGCACTGCGCTCAGTCATTCTTTGCAGCAAACGTTAAATCACTTACCTGCATTTTATTTCTCATTATTTCACAAGTGAATGAATCGATAAATCAAGTAACTGTTTTTGGTATTAAAAGATCATCTCTAAAAATATCTAGAAGCAGTTATATTAACTACCAAATTATACTTGCAAAGAATATCATTATTGTGGGTGAAGTACCAAAAATGGTTGACACATGCAAAGAACTTAGGTTATTGATTGATTCTTTTGTAAGTGTTTTATCTCATGAAGTTTATTTCCCTTATGAAGTTTAATGAGTTGAAGCATTTTCTTTCTTGCATCTAGTTAATTCAGGATTTCATTATAGTTGCGATTCCTTTTCAGCATATCTTTTCATCTTTTGAAAGTAAACCGGAAACTGAGTAAAGGGAACCCTGCTTCGGGGCAAGAGCAAGTCTCTTGACACCGGAATTGAATGATCCAAGCCCTGAGGCTTAGAGCACCTTCACTCACACATAAGTCTTCAGTAAGTAAGATTGAATACACTCTTACATAGAAATATTGTACTTGCACTAGTGCAAGCAAGATTACAACTATGCAAGGATAGGTTGTTTGTGTGGGAGAAATATCAGAAGAAAGGTAGAACTCTGCAAGGGCCCACTTGTCAGACTGCTTATCATCCATCTGGAGATTAACATAGCGTTTCATTCAACATTTGAGATTGTTTCTGTTGTGTGGAATTTCTTTACTTGATTTACTTGCAAATTGTCTTTTACATTCCAACACTAGATTTGCCTTGGTGTAAATTTCCTTTCAAATTGTTTTCTATCTGATTCTGCAAAACATTCCCTTCAAGAAGTAGGATTAGAAATAGGAAAAGTTCATACCATTTCTGGCATTGCCTATGCTTCGTCTCTAAGTTTACGAAACCCTCGGGGTGATAATTAAGTGCTGAGGAGTTTGCTCAAGCACAATTCCTAAACCCAACATTTTGGCGCCGTTGCCAGGGAGGCAATTTGAATTGGTAAGAGTTTTCCATTTTTTGCAATAGGGGTAAGTCTGGTATCATTTTTTCTGCAGTGTGCTTCTATTGTTTGAAGGAGTTCATAGGTGCCGATTTATTTCTAAAACTTGCAGCTTTTACTTTTTGAATTTCGTTTGCCATTTTTTCTTAAATGAATGCCTAAAAGAGGTAGGGGTACAAAGCCCACTAGGGGCCAACAAAACAATGACAAATCTCAAACCAAAACTCATATTGGGCCTTCTTTTGCAGGCAGAAAGTCCAAACAAACTCAGACTCATCACGCAAGAATAGTCCACCTAGGCTCTAGTAGTGGTAGTTCAGGTGTGATACAACCCATAAAGGGGAAGAAGCGAACTGTTGGAATCCATAGTCAGCCTTCTCAGCCTGTTAAAGCGATTCGTGTGGAAGAACAACAATGCCAGATATGGAGGACCACACAGAAGGAAGTGGTGAAAATCAGGTAAATGAGGAACAATCTACTTTCGGATTCCCTATTGTGAATCCTAATATGCAAGCACAAAAGAAAAATATTTCACCATCAACTCTTCCTCATTTCAATGATAAGGTACACGAAGATCCAGACTCTTTCTTATTTGAGTTTGATATTTTGTGTAGAAGTTATGATTACTTATCTGATGCCCATAAGTTAAAGTTGTTTCCTGCAACTCTTAAGGATGCAACACTCCGCTGGTTCATGGGATTAGGAGGAAACACTATAAATTATTGGGAGCAAATGAAGAAAGTGTTTTTAACAAAATATCAGGAATATTGTAAAACTAGAGATATCCAAGATGGAATCTTTACTATTGTGCAAAATGATGATGAAATGCTAGAGGACTATTTGGAGAGATTCATGTATATTCTCCAAAGGTCAAAGCACAAATTTGATATAGGTACTATTAGAACCTTGTTCTTACGTGGACTTACTGATGATTCTAGGAATAATCTTAATCTGTTAGGACAAGAGGATATTGCTCAAAAACCTTTTGATCAGATCTGTGACTTATGCAAGAAATTCTCGAGGAACCAATATAGATCCGGTAAAGGAATTCAGAATAAAAATAGGAAAACCAAATCTACTGATGCTACGATTATTGGATTAGAAAACAAAATGGACAATATGAAAATTGAAATAATGAACAAATAGACTCTTTGAAGTTTCAACAAAAACTTGTAGAAGAGCAAGAAACATTGTCTATTTTTTGTTCAAGATGTAGAAGAAAGCATCCTCTAAGAGAATGTTCTCCAGATATTAAAGAGACTAATAAATGTGAAATTTGTGCAGATAATGATGCCACGGAAAAATGTCCCTCCCTACCTGGGCTGAAAGCTGTATTTGAAGGGGGACAACCTGAAGCTGAATCATTACATGCAATGGGAGCATGAAGAAATTGGCCTCATGTAAGTGCAGGTATGGTTCCTGAACCTCCACCACATTTTTTTGGTTATAATGCACACTCATATTCCTATCCTAACATTGGTCACTCTTAGCATTGGCAACATGGGAATCAATATCAATATGGACAACCCTCCCAATCTTGGCAACAAGGATGGAGAGGGCCAAACCATTCACATCATTCACATAATTCCTATCATGAACCGATGCAATCATATCCTCCTACATATGCACCTTACCCAATGTCTCAACTGTCATTACCTCAACTGAGTCAACCTATGCCACCATTACCTTTACCTCCACTGTTTCGACCTTCTCAACTGCCTGCTCAACCTTTACCCAATCCTAATAATAAAGCGGTACAAATGATCCATTCTATGACCCCGCTTTCTTCATCCAGATTTCAGACTAAACCAGTTGGAGTCAATGATTTCAAATTGAGATAAGGGAAAGTGTTAACCTCAGAAAATCAAAAGCATCCCATGGTGATTATCAACGAGAAAGGAGAGGAGGAAACTCCTTACCATTCTGGGAAATATGACACCATTAAGCTTATCCCTGTACATTCTGAGCCCTTGTCATCTTCTTCCAACTGACCTCCCTATCCAAAAAGGTTAGTTGTGGAGAAGAAAGGCCCCATTCCCGAGTCTAGCCTGGCTTCTGAGCTTAGGAACCTTTTTATAAAGGTACCTTTACTCTAAGCTATGAAGGAGATCCCCAACTGTAGAAAAATCATTAGGGAACTCTACCTCAAGAAGCCAGGGAGGAGAAGATTGGAACCCCAAACCATTCAATTTGTTGGTAGAGAAGCAGAGTTAGTGACGGGATGTATGAACATGGAAAAATATATAAACCCCGGGAACCCTGTTGTCTCTGTTCAGATAGGTGATGTCATTGTCTCTAATGTAGTTATAGACTTAGGGGTAGCCATTAATGTTATGACCAAGCAAACCATGGATCAGCTTGGATTGGTCCATTTTCGTCCTACTCCCACTGTGCTTGAACTGGCAGATAGATCTAAAATCAAGCCATAAGGAGTATTGGATGATGTGATCGTTTCCTTAGATTCTTGGGAATATCACACAGATTTCATTGTGCTTTAGCCAAAGAATCATGTAGGAGGGCATCCCTTGATCTTGGGATGACCATGGCTTGCTATGGCTGATGCTTATATTGGATGTCGTTCTGGTGATATGTATATTTCCCATGGAGATTCTAGAAAGAAAGTCACCCTATATCCACCTGCTAGATCTATTCAGGAGCTCCAAGACACTTTATGGTTAGACTATAGTGGTGATGAGGAGACCCACCCTGTTTCATTAATACATAAGAATGCTGAGTCCTCACAGGAGGGTGAGATTCAAGACTTCCTAAACAATCTAGACACCATGCCTAATTTTGAGTCATTAAGTCAGATTTTTAGTCTAGATTTTCAGGAAGGATATGACTCTCTACCTCCATCATCACCACCTCTAGTGACAACTTTGTGTACTTTGGAGCCTGACACTACTCTTGTTGAGATTAGTCTAGGTAAATCCTTGTATATCAGTTCAGACTTGGACCCTTCTCAACAAGAGCAACTTGTGAATTTGTTGCGAAACCATCTTGATGCCTTTGCATGGGGTTATGAGGATATGAGAGGCATCCCTCTTGAAACTTGTACACACCATATCTATATTCAGGATGGAGCTCGACTTTTCTAACAACCCAGAGGCGAATGAACCCAGCTCTAAGAGATGTTGTAAAGGAAGAATTGCAAAAACTCTTAGATGCTGATTTTATCTATCCCATTTCTGATAGCCAGTGGGTCTCTCCATTAGTATTAGTCCCGAAGAAAGACGGGATATGGTGCATTTGCATTGACTACAGAGAATTAATAAATCCACTCTCAAATATTACTTCCCCCTTCCTTTCATCGGTCAGGTACTCGATACCCTTGCTGGTAAAAAGTACTTTTCTTTTCTAGATTGCTTTAACGGATATAACCAAATACAGATAGCACCCAAGGATCAAGACAAAACCACTTTTACATGTCCATGGGGTACATTTTCTTACCGAGTGCTTCCCTTTGGGCTATGTAATGGCCCAACTACATTTCAAAGGGCAGTCTTGGCTATTTTTGCTGACCTTGAGTGCGTGGAAATCTATATGGATGATTTTTTTTTGTGTTTGGTGATTAATTTTAGGAAGCCCTTAGGAATCTAGAAAATTGCTTCTTCGCTACCAAGAAGCTCATCTTACCTTGAGTGACAAGAAATGTAGATTAATGTGCAAGGCAGGAGTAGTTCTTGGCCATCTTATTTCCGACAAAGGTATCTAGGCTGACCCTGCAAAGATATAAGTCATTTTGAGTCTTCCTATACCCAAAACTCAAAGGGAAGTGAGAGGTTTTCTAGGACATGCGGGCTACTATAGGAGATTCATTAAGAATCTCTCAAGGATATCTACCCCCTTTTCCGACTTTTGGCTAAAGATAGTGAGTTTTCTTGGTTTACAACTTGCCAACGGTCTTTTGAGACATTAAAGGAAAAAATAGTTCAGGCACCAGTTTTGAGAGGACCAAACTGGTCCCTGCCATTCCATATTTCCTCTGATGCCTCAGATACTGCTATTGGCGTAGCTTTAGGACAGGAAGAAGACACACAATCTTATGCTATTTATTTCATTAGTAAAAACTTGTCACTCGGTGAACTTAATTATACTGTTACTGAGAAAGAGTTTTTCGCTGTAATTTTTTCTATTAATAAATTCAGACATTATATTACAGGATATGAAGTTTTTGTACATACTGATCGTTCCTCTATAAGATATTTGATGAATAAACCATTAAGTAGTGGTAGAGTGACTCGGTGGTTTCTATTATTACAGGAATTTAATATTACTATTGTTGATAGAGCAGGGAAATCGAATGTAGTAGCAGATTATATTTCAAGATTAAATAATCCCGGTGAAGCAATTCCTGTTGATGATGATTTTCCTGAGAAACATATTTTTTCTGTGTCAACAAAGTCTCCATGGTTTTCTGATATAGCTAACTATATAGTCACTGGAAAATTACCACCCCACTTATCTGCTTGTGAAAAGCGGAATATCATTCAGAAAAGTGCTGCATATTCCTGGATCCAAGGAGACCTCTTTTACACTGGAGAAGATCTCATTATCTGTAGATGTCTAAGAGAGGAAGAGGTGTTTGATATCTTAAAATCTTCCCATGATGAACCACGTGGTGGTCACTTCGCCAATAAGCGAACCGCATACAAAGTGTCACAAGCTGGCTATTTTTGGCCTTCCTTGTTTAAGGATGCCAAACAACACATCAAGCAGTGTGATAGTTGTCAGCGAATTGGCCAGCTTGACCAAACCAATGAGATGCCTTTATGTCCTCAAGTTATGATTGAGCCTTTTGAAAAATGGGCTATTGATTTCGTAGGGCCAATAAATCCTTCATCATCAAATACAAAGCATATCTTGGTTTGGATAGATTTGTTGTTGTTGATTTTCTTTTTACTAAAATCTTTACTAGATTTGGTGTACCTAGAGAAATTGTTTCTGACAATGGATCACATTTTATTTCTAATCTAGTACAAGGTGTAATGGAGCAGTACAAAATCCGTCATAGGAAATCCACACCATATCACATGCAAGCAAATGGCTAGGTATAATCCATAAATAAGATGATTGAGTCTATCCTCACAAACACGGTAAATATGAACAGAAAGAATTGGGCTGACAAATTACCGGAAGCATTGTGGGCCTATCGGACCACTTGGAGAAACAACACGGGACACACACCATATAAGCTAGTGTATGGGAAACAAGTCCTTTTGCTGATAAAATTCCAAATCAATACTTTTAGGACTGCAATCCAATTGGGACTAGATCTCTCTGAGGCACAACAACAACACCTTCTACAATTGAATGAGTTAGATGAAATCCGAAGGGATGTTGTTCAGAAAAACATCTTGGTTCAATAGCAGCGCAAGAAGTGGCATGACAAGTCCATTCAGAAAAAGCAATTCCAACCAGGTGATTGGGTGCTCCTTTACGATTCAAGATTAAAAAATTTTAAAGGAAAATTCCATATGTTAGCGCTTGAAATTTCACCTCAGGCTGAAAAAGGTAAACTCCAAGGCAACATCAAACCACTTAGCCTCGTAGCTAGCCCTACGGGGCAGGAGAGGGCTCTCTCCGGTCTATCTCGGCAAATATCTTCAACGGGCAGAGATAACCAATAAAGAACATTGATTTTAGGCTAGTAAACTGATAAAAAGGTTTGATTTAGGATTTTTAGGGTTTTGGTGGAAAATTGGGGAAAGGCAATTTTGGGTGCGGGGATTGGACACAATTTTGGCAGGGGGTTCTTTGGGGGAAGGTAGGAGACTGTATTGATGCCTTTGAAAGATTTGGATGGGTTGATAATGACTGGTGAGGAGCTAAGGAGAGAAAGCAATCACCTTGAATTCTCCTTAAATAGCTGAAAACATTGATATTAAGCAAACTTAAAGGCAGAGCATAGCAAACCAGAATTCTACCTTAACCTCATTGCCTAATTGCAGAAGAAAAAGTAAGAATATGATTCACATAACAAACTTACAAGTACAAAGAGAAACACACCATCAACACATGTAACCACAAGAATCCCAAAAAGGACTGCAAAACCTTGGTCTTTCTTCCTTTGCGAAAAATGCAGAGATACAATCAGTAATACAATAGAAGCTTTCTCCCTCAAGAGTCAAACCATGAAAATGAGCAAGAAAGTACATAATATAGGCCATCTAACATCTTTCCCTACCTCTAGGGGTCGATCTCACTATCCTAGGAGCTGTTTCAACCAATTCTAAACTAAGCACCGAAAACTAGGCAATCAAAACAACTTGCCTCTATAAGCTAGGAAACCAATTCATTCATTAAATTTTACGTATCTTATGAATGAATCTTATAGAAGAGATAAATAAGTGTCTAAACATCATGAAATTACATCATTTACAACAAGGAGGATGAAAATCAACTCCAAAAAGTGAAATCCAGTCAAAACTGCGTTTTGCTGAGCTGTAGGTTGAATTCTTGTGCAAACTGCCTGATGGGTCGCACGCAATTCCTGGATGGGTCGCGCACCTTTGGAGGCACTTTTGAGGCACTTCCAGGTGTCCAAGTGAGGCAAAAGTGGGCTTGTTGGAAAGGTCTAGGTGTATACTTTCCAACCCAAGTGGAATTTCGGAATTTGGTGTCCAATTGCCCCTCCAAAATTGCAATCTCCCAAGACTGCTTCCTGTGTATCAAAAAGGTGGCAGAAAGTCATTTTTTTTTCTTGTTTTTTGACCTTCTGGAGGCTCAAAACTTGGTGAAATTTCTTGGTATTTTCTGAGAAAGTGTATTTTTGCATGAAAAATCAAAAAATGCAAACTTTTCCTGAAATGGACCTCCCAATCGAAAGGGTCGCGCACGGTGCGCGACCCGTTGGGGAAGAAAACCTGTGTTTGGCACAAAAAATTCACAATTGACAAAATTTTCTCCAAATTTCTTGAAATTTGGGCTGGAAGTCCCCAATAAAGTACCATGCTCATTCAAGGAAGCCTCAGCCAAGATGTGGAGGGGATCGGGCCTTTTTCTTCGTTTGAGTGCCTTGGCCAACCGTCCTTGGAGCACCTTCATTCTTACCTTGCATACGTGCATTCGGGCCCAATAGTGGTTCTTCATATTTCGGAGCAAGTCCTTATCTCTGTTGGCCTTGGCCAGAAACCTCTCCAAATGAGCATTGACCCGAATAAGCATGGATTCTCGATCTATGGGTGTCAAGTCACCGGGTCTCCTACGGGCCAATTCCCGGTCTTCACGAATCCTCCGCTGCTCATAAAGCTCGTGCTCATCCTCCAACTGTTTATTGCGCTGATCTAAATAGTTGATTACCCATTTTTCCATCTGCAGTTTCTTGTGCAGTGACTCATTCTCGGTCCTTTGCTCTCGGATGATCTCCTTAAGCTCTGAGCTAGGAGAACAGGCGTCAAGATCAATGATGTCAATATCTGGATCACCTGACAATCCCTCCTCAATCATGGGCTGCTCGCCCCTCTCTGATACCTGTGTTGTTGACAGAAGCAAGACCCCTTCCACCTGGTGTGGAGATAACACTCACGGTGCTGATGAAGAAGGCGAGACCCCTTCCACCTGATGTGGAGAAAATACTCACCTAGCTGCTGCAAATAAGGCCCTGTGACCTCTCTGATAAGCGACCAATGGAGGAGAGCTGACATGTCTAGTCTCAGGGATATCATGCTGCTGTGATGGTCCTCCCTCCTCATGAACAATCTCAGGATGTGGTGGTGGTGCTGTGAAAAACTCATGAGAGATAAACTCCTCCCATGGGATGCCATGCTGAGCCAACTGATGTATGACCACAAGCTGAATCAAACCATAACGATAGAGGCTCCTATATTGTTGTGTTGGGCTCCTCCTCTGCATCAAGGGCACCATCCTCTTAATATTCTGGCACAATAAAACACGGATGTTCATCATCCGAACCCGTGTGAAATGCATCAACAAGCGAATATGGTAAGAATACACATGTGAAAATCTGCCCTCACAGGTGAAATAGCGCATGATAAGCCTCATCAAAGGAGCATACTCATTCCTTAAAAATCTGAAAGGAAATACACCCGTCACGAGTCTCATAAATGCAGGTTTAATGTAAGGCTCGTACTGAAAACTGTCCAATATTTTGCGCTTGTTCCACACTTCTCCAACATTTGGTATCCTTGTTGCTTGAGCAATCATCTTAGGTGTCAATGTAAAATCCACCCCTGCAAGGTTCACATGCTCATCATGCAAATGCAAAACAAACAATCGAGCCAACTCCCTGTGATGCTGAATCTAAGAGATCCTCTCACAAAACTCATAACATGATAGGTAACGGAAACTTGTGACTACAATTGGACAAGCCTGCAAATCGGTCAAAGAGGTGGGCTCCTCTCTCTTATGGTGACCGCTCTTACCACCCCTGTGAGGCCTCCTATGTACCTCAAACTCTGAAGCTGACTCATGGTCATCACTTTGCTCATAGTCGGTTTCGGTTTCTGACATGGTTTCAGGAGCAAAGTGGCTGAAATGTACTGTTGCTTCTGCTTTAAAATCTGTTGTTTTAATTGTTTTGAAATGCTGAGAAGCTTGAACAATTTGTGGTCGCTTGGCAGCTTGCTGGTAATTTTCTGTCGAGGAAACCCTGATGGGTCGCGTGCACTGCCCAACAGGTTGCGCGCACTTAACGGGTCACGCCCTTATAAAATTTACATTGGCGGGGGTGCCCTGATGGGTCGCGCTCGCCTGACGGGTTGCGCGCCAGTCTCGACGGGTCGCGCGCCTTCACACTTCACCAAATTCGCCCAAATGCCCTTGAAAACGATTTGCTCTATTGCTTGAAGGCACAATGAAGCTTAATGGAGGGAGAGAGAGACTTTATAGCCTTGTTTTGAATTTATTTCATGTCAAAACCCTCTTTCTAATGTTTTTCATGACAGTTTTTAAACTTTGAATGTTGCTGACTTTTTGGTTTCCTTTTGTCCTGAAATTGGTTGAACTGATGCTTTTTCTTGAAAACTTTTGCAGGGATAGCTTCTGAAGTGTCTTGGTAAAGGGGACCAAGGTTGCGTGTTGCCTTTCAAAGAATTTTTGAATTTGTACCATTTTTACAAAATTTTGAGAAATGACCTTGGCTTTAAAAACAGGGTTTTTAAATCCAAGGTAAAAATTAACTGTACAAGATGAAATATTTTGAAGAAATACTTTGATAGTTCATCCCTTTGGCCTGTTGGGCATTTATTGACTTTTAAAGACATGACCTCAAAGACAAATTGGACCTAAACCCTAGACCTAGGACTTTTGACCTTAAGACAAGACAAGCAACTTTGAAAGAGTTTATTGACTTAAACAACTTGATCCAGCAGCGCCAAGAGGGGAATAAAGACACCATCTCCTCCATCAGGGTTATGGCATGCCTAATGGAATGCAGTGAGATGACACTGATGAGACACCTACTTATGCAAATGCAAAGAGTTTTGATCGCTGATGGAGGGCTACTAGACCGACTCTAACAGGATGTACTTGTTTTCATGATTCTTCATGTTTTGTTTGAGATCCCTTTGTTGTTATGTTGATGGGATACTCATGTGTTGCCATGTATGTTTTTATTGAGATCCCTTTTATGCCATGTTGGCAGGATGCTCATTATCATCATGCACGAGTTTAGGTCACACTGATATGAGTCCTTTCTGAATGAGAGTTCCTGCAGTGGAACATCTCTTGGAGCCACTCTAGTGTGAGGGCATTTTCCTTGTATGATAGCGACGTCACCTCTTATGTACATCATCACTATTGACAACACTTAATGCAGCGACCGACACCATCTTTACACTAGGGCCCAGAGACGTAGTCCCTCCTGGACGAACTCCGTTATCAACATCTTGTTATTTTATGTTGTTGATGATTGTCATGTTCCTTCTTATGTACATCATGCATATATGTTAAATTATGTTATTTTAAATGCAATTATAATCACATCACGAAATTAAAAGATCTTGATTAAATCTGGGAGTTGAGTCAGCTTGGATCAAGTTTGGTATTAGAGCAGCCTTTGTGTGGATGTGAATTGCAAGCGTGAACAATGGAATGTGCAACGACAGAGGATGAAAATGCGATGTATGAAACCATGCTCAAAATTTCCAAAAGGGTGGAAATAATGTATGAAGCTCTACAAAAAGAGACAGAGGAAAAGGAGCAATTTCAGCTTCAGTTGGGAGCCACGGAAGAGGCCTTGGAAGAACTGAAGCACAACAACCAAAATCTTCAAACAGAGAACGCTGAATTGAAGATGCCTCTACATGAAGAAAAAGAGGAGAAACATAGTTTGCTACAACAACTACAAGCTAAGGACGAGGCCTTGGAAAAGATGCAACGTGACCCATGTGAGGTAAAAAGTGATTCTCTAAATTCATGTATGTGTCCTAATGATGATTTCACTGTTTTCGAAAATCATACCACATGAATTGGCTCCAAACTGTTGAATAAAATGGGGTATGAAGGAAAAGGCTTGGGCATTAATGGCCAAGGCATTATCAACCCCATCAAAGTAGAAGAATTAGCCCATTAGGTAGGACTTGGGTATGCCAGAAAGGAAGCTGGGACATGCGTCGAGACAGCTAGCGAACCACCAACAACAGATGAAGAGAAGCCCTCATCAATTCTTTCCAAATTGACAGAGGAGATACCTCGATTTGGAGGCTTGGGATACACCGAAGGAGAATGCTCGAAGGTGTCAGATTCTTCTGAGATATCATCAAAATTGTCGAGGAAAGAGAATGATGGGAACACATCTCCATCAGCGCATGACAGTACCCATTGCAGGGAGAGAGCTGAGGCAAGCTCTTATCACCATAATGACACCAGAGACGACAAGGAAAGGTATAACCACTCTCGACATTTGAATGTTCATTTCAATTATAATCATGTTGTTAAAGATGAACGTATATCATGGAATCGGAAAACATGTACCTTTTGTGGATTACATAACCATACATTTTCTAAGTGTTGGAAAAGAATATCAGCACCCAAAAGGAGGAGGCATGAAAGACCCTTTCAACAGTAGGTAAAGAAACATGTTAAGCAGATATGGAGGAAGATGACACATTGCAATCATTGCGACAGAAGTGGTCATCAAAGAACCACTTGTTGGAGGCTCCATCCAGATTAGCGCCTTAAAGACAAAGCGTCAGTGCATGAACCATATGAAACGGTTGTTCGACCAACGAATGTGCCACAAGGAGGTGACCCATTCACCTTGATAAGTGAAAAATGGTTTCTAGATATGTTATCTTGTCATGGTCGTGCTTTTGTAAATCATTTGTTGCATTTTAAAATGTAAAAAAAAGATGATGTGTTTTCCATCACTTGTTAAGCAACAATGATGTGTGGTCTTATTTTGAGTTGCATGATAAATTGTGAAAGTGATGTCGTGTTTCCATCACTTTTCAAAGAAACAATAGTGTGGCCTTATTTTTGTAAATCATATGTTGCAGTGATGATGTGTTTTCCATCACTTGTTGAAGCAAAAATGATATGTTGGCTTTGTTTCGTAGATGGGGTATTGTTCTATTTTTACGTAAACTTGAACATCGAGTATGTGTTATAAACTCATGGCAAGTATGGGATTCTTGGGTCATTAGTTGATCATGTTTGACAAGCATGTAATTTGCAAAACAATGTACTACAGGTTGCAAAGGTTGCAGGTGTCGGCTCATCGCTTAAGGCTCTGAAGAACAAAGGTGAAGGAGATGGAAGCGAGACCTTTTTAGGATGCTTGTGATGTAGACAAGGTACATAGAAGTTGCACATTATTTGTCATGCTTTTGGAGGACCAAAAGCTCCTCAGTGGGGAGGATTGATCCAGGTGGCTCTAGAGACACACACAAGACAAAGAGCTTATGAAAGCTCAAAAATCAAAGTGATCAGAATTCTTTCGAACCAGGATTGAAGCGTAGATCTTGTCATCTTGATCGCAACAGTGTGAACAGTTCGTCAATCCGAGCTTATATGAGGGAAAACGAGCTAGTCAAAGTTGGGTTGTGGGCCAAGTTTAAGTGTCCTACAAGTTGACCGATTCCGAGGCATGAAATGTAGCTCTCAAAAGCGAGCGAAATTGTGGCCTCGTTAAATTGCCCAATATCCCTTATTTTCGAAAGATTTGAAAAATGCCCCCATTTTAATAAAAATAAAAA
>APFE030658521.1:205421-221983 GCA_000404065.3 Pinus taeda
AAATGACAAGACCTCCTTTTTATATATACGAGTCTAAGGGGTCATAATATAATAAGAGCCGACATAACAATAATAATGTAAGGGCACAATAATAACAATAGTGGGCTTCTATGGGGCACAATAATAACAATATGGGGGCTACATGGGTACAAAAATATAATAAGGGGGTTGTACTAATAACAATAAGGGGTTACACTAGTAGTATAGGGACCTAACAGTGGGAGCAATTTACACTGTCCTGAAATGGTTTATCAAAGATCTATGGGCCTATATTTTTGTATATATGTTAATATGATAACTCACTCCATGTTTTAAATTGATGCTTTGTTTCATTAATTACTAATATGGGGATAAATATTTAAAGTGCAAGGTATGTAAGGCTAAAATATAATCTTTTTTAATAAATGCTGAAAATAAGTCTGATTGAATTATGATGATGACTGCGGAAGGGTACTCCGTCCGATAACTTGCACTCACCCTCTTTGCAATTATTTCGCACTATCCTACCATCATTAACCTACTTGTGATAAGATCATTCTAGCCATTGCACCACGGCCGCCCATACCGCCACTACATCCAATCATCGCGATTTACCTATAACGATGATCACTGACACAGATCTACATCTGAAGTGGAAGGATAGGGCATTGAAGACCCTCCGGGTTGTGAAGATCAGGGTACTAAAGATCCCACAATTTTTGAAGATCAGGGCATTAAAAACCCTACAGTGTTCAAAGGAAAGGGTACTGAAGTCCCTGTGGTAGTAGACGAATGGGGAATCGAAACCACTATTGATTTGGAAGGACCGGCTGTGGAGTCCCTTGAGAAAATGGGAGAGCAAGTTAAGAGCCTAGAGGAATTAGGTGCACAAGGTACTGAAGCCCTTGGCACAGAGATCGGTTAGGGTATCCAAACCCTCAGCAACAGCAAAACCTCGAGCATAGAAACCATCGATGATGTCTTAAAGCATACTTTTGACAGTCTTGACCTTGATGTTGAGTCCATGGTAGAAAAGGCGTTTGCTCCCGAAGATCTCAGTACAACACCATCCACTCTCTTCCTTAATAGCAGAATAGTGGACTTGGAGCAACAAGTCCATGACCTAGAAGCTCTAAACCAGGTCATGAAAGAGCAGAGTTGGCAGAAATAGAGTGAGGTGGAATTACGGGTTGAAGTAATGAAGCAGAAGCAGCAGGTAAAGGTGTGGAAATACCGGGCTTCCAGATGCTATAGACGCCTGAAAAGGTAACGAAACAGCTGCGAAAAGCCCATGACAGGAAGCCAAAGATAGTAAAGACAAGAATAAACATTGAAGTGCAGAACTGAGGTGCGACCACTCATTTTTCAAGGTTTTTTTGCAGAGGTAAAATGTTGTGTGAGGACACACAACAAATTAGGGATGGGAGGGTGTTGTATCCTAAATTGCCCTATTTTCTACCCCATTTCCATCAATATCAACCTCTGTTTTACCTTAATACAAGACCCTTCTTTCCTGCACTAGTACAAGATGGTTACCCTTTTCCTGCACATGCTCATAGTTTACATTAAGATTTGCTACAACACTTTATTAATCTTTTTATGTAGATTTAATGTTATTTACACATTCTTGCAACTCATATTGATTTCCTTGAAGTAATCATGGAACATAGTGTTAATAATGTATGAGTTGACTAGTGCAGGAAGATTCCTGCACCGCCACTGTCTGAGATTCTGAGAGCTATCTTCCACGAGGACGGATCTCGATCTTCGACTCTAGTTTAACTGCTGATAAACTGAAGTAGGTGGCACACATCCAGGGATTTTTCTCCAAAGATAGAGCATGGCCCAACGAAGCTCGTGTTTTTATAACCATTGGCCAAGTTTGTAATTCGGTTTCTAAGTCTATTCGGCCGAGAGGCCTAAACAACAATTATCTGTAATTAGTGTAAACGGCTTAGAGTCGAAGGATATATATGATGTAAATCGTAGATAGGAAAGGGAGCGAACCATCGATTATTATTTTGGTTTATTTAATCTGGTTATCGCCTCATTCTGGGGCTGGACTGCTTCGTAATGTAATTTTCCGAATCAAGTAAATACAAGAGGATCATTATGGTTTGCACACACAACGTGTAGTTTCGTCTTTGATGTGTTATTTGAAGTGTTGATCGCTTTTGTTCCTTAGAAGGGGAACGAGCTAGTTGGCTAGGGCCTGGCCAATCTAGCTTGTTGACCCTTCTTGCTTTCGTGATTTGGGAAGACGGTGTGTTTATTTCGTAGCAGCTATGTGATGAAATAGTTTAATCATTAATGTTTGAGTTCTGAATTAAATTATCTTCTGTAGCCTATGTGTGGAATGGATCCGTAGTTTGCAGAGTATTTGTGTTCATTTGTGTTTATGAGATATCTTTTATGCATTTACTTTATTCTTTATTTCTATTTTAATTCATTTTCGTAGCAAATCGTGCGAGGAATTCTTTCCTTCACCAGTGCGTGTTGTTGCTTGCACCGCGCTCAGGCATTTGTTGTGGTAAACATTAAATCACTCACTTGCATTTTATTTCCCATTATTTTGTAAGTGAATGAATCAATAAATCAAGTAACTGTTTTTGGTATTAAAAGTTCATCTCTAAAAAGATCTAGAAGCAGTTATATTAACTACCAAATTATACTTGCAAAGAATATCATTATTGTGGGTGAAGTACCAAAACTGGTTGAAACATGCAAAGTACTTAGGCTATTGATTGATTCTTTTGTAAGTGTTTTATCTCATGAATTTTATTTCCCTTATGAAGTTTAATGAGTTGAAGCATTTTCTTTCTCGGAGCTAGTTAATTTAGAATTTCATTATAGTTGCAATTCCTTTCCAGCATATCTTTTTAGCTTTCGAAAGTAAACCGAAAACTGAGTAAAGGGAACCCTGCTTCAGGGAAAGAGCAAGTCTCTTGACATTGGAACAGAGTGCTCCAAGCCCTGAGGCTTAGAGCACATTCACTCAGAGATAAGTCTTCAGTAAGGAATATTGAATATACTCTTACACAAAAATACTGTACCTGCACTAGTGCAAGCAAGATTGCAACTATGCAAGGATAGGTTGTTTGTGTGGGAGAAAGATCAAAAGAAAGGCAGAACTCTACAAGGGCCCACTTTTCAGACTGCCTATCATCCATCTGGAGATTGGCACAGCGTTTCATTCAACATTTAAGATTGTTTCTGTTGTGTGGAATTTTTTTACTTGATTTACTTGAAAATTGTCTTTTACATTCCAACACTAGATTTGCCTTGGTGTAAATTGCCTTTCCAATTGTTTTCTATTTGATTCTGCAAAACATTCCCTTCAAGAAGTAGGATTAGAAATAGGAAAAGTTCATATGATTTCTGGCATTGCCTGTGCTTCGTCTCTAAGTTTACGAAATCCTCGGGTTGACAATTAAGTGTTGAGGAGTTTGCTCAAGTGCAATTCTTGCACCCAACATAGTTGTTTCTATTTTTGTTTTGGGAGAGAACATAACAGACTAATGCACTTATCCTCATCTGAAATCTTAATATGCAAATTTAACAATTGACTCACCATAATATCGAAGGTGTTCATATGCTCTGTTTCAAGTCTCCATCCTTCATCCTTAGGTTATAAAAACTATTTTCCATACGAATAATTTGTTCTCGAGGGACTTAGAATGATACAAAGCCCCTAACTTGTCCCACAAAGAATTTATTGTTGCTTCCCTTGACACATTCAGTAATATTGAATCTAAGAGACACAATTGTATTATGCTCTTTGCCTTCTGATCCAACTTTGACCAATATTCTGTTGACATCCCCGTCGATGCAATACCTACATACACAAAATCCCATTATTTCATTCAGTAATATTGAATCTAAGAGACACAATTGTATTATGCTCTTTTCCTTTCGATCCAACTTTGACCAATATTTTGTTGACATCCCATGTCGATGCAATACCTACATACACAAAAAAATCCATTCTTCTTATCGCAAGAGAAGAGCAATATCAAAGACGGAAGATTAGGGAGGCTCTTGAAATTATAAAACATCCATAGAATCTCAACAAAGATAACAATAGCGAGATTAGTGGAAGTTGGCTTCCTTTAATCAAGGGGATTAGGACCACTAGTACATCTCAGGTAATCAGGTAACTGCTCCTCTCCTATTATAATTTTTCTGATCTCATATTAAAAATAAATAAAAAATAAAAATAGTTAAAAATAGCTATTATTATGATTCTTAATAATAATTATCATTATGAAAAATTTAACAACTTTAAATTATATTTCCTAAAAATTATATTTCCTATTTCGTACATGAACCAGCTAAAGAAAAACCTCCACTTTGTGCGCGCAGCAGCCCCTGGTGCGATATGAGTACTCTCTTCATCCCCATGGCCCTAGGAGGGGGCCCTGAGGCCCTTCCTCCTCCACCAGAGATCCTTGCGTTCAGGAAGCTGATCGACGATAGTAGTAAACACCTAGCAAGGGAAACTCAACGCAAGTTTGTAAAGAAACTTGACAACATCCCCATAGTCGCCTTGCCCGTTGAAGATTCTTGAAGATCTGCTATGAACCTAGCTAAAAGAGGGCTCATCAGTCAATTTACAGGGCTATGGCCTTCCCCCAAGGCTGTTGAGGTGTGGGTTCAGAGGAACTGGCGACCACTAGTAAAGGAAGGCATCAGAAGTTTTCTGGCTGGTAAGGGCTTTTTTGTCTTTGTTTTTAGAAGAAATAAATCTCATCTTTAGGGATGGACCATATTTCATGGGACCTCAAGGTCTATATCTAAACTCTTGGTCACCAGATTTCGATCCGACATAAGATGTTCTATCAGCAGTTCCAGTGTGGGTGCCCCTCCCTTATCTTCCAGTGCACTGTTGGAACCTGAAGTCACTAGAAACGATTGGTAACACACTGGGAAAATACATAGACAAATTAGAGAGAAGGGATCAGTATTCATGTGTAAGAATATGCATCGAAGTTGACTTAGAAATAGGGTTACCTGAAGCCATAAATTTAACAATAGTAGATTGGTCTTATATCCAAGAGTTAGACTACGAGCAGCTACCATTCAAATGTAGAAATTGCCATGAATATGGGAATTTTGCAAGATACTACAAAAAAAAAGGCGGAAGATCTAGAGAAGTCGAAAGGAGAAAAATGGATCCAGGTGCAGAAAGCAGTCAAGGCCAAGGAGAGTAACAAGAATAAATGGAAATAGGTACCGGTGGAGTCTGGAACTCCCTTAGTAGGAATGGTTCAAATGGAAGGAAGAGGAGAACAACCAAAGACAACAACCTCAATAAACCCATTCGAAACCCTCAACACTTCAATCGAAATTCCAGAAATAGAGATAGAGGAGATTGAACAACAAGTTCCCTCACTCGAAGTAAAAAAGAAGAACATAGAAGTAACCCAACTTGACTCCCTAGCAGGAACCTCCTCCTCACCTACATATGCAGAAATGACAAGGAACAAACCCCCGGAAACCTCTGGGTCATCGAAAGACGAGACATTCGAGAGACCCTCTAAAAGAGTTGGAAGGAAATCTCATAAGGAAGCCACGAAAGAAGAGGCAGAGAGGCAAAAAATGCAAGGCAACCAATCCACCATTGAAATGCCTATCAAGAGAAACACCAGAACAAGGCCCTCTAAGGGGGGATCAACTCACTCCAATCCTGTTAAATAATGAAACTAGTCTCTTGGAATTATAGAGGCTTGGGGAACCCTTCGAAAGCTGAAGCAGTCAAAGATCTTCTGAAAATAGAAACTCCCGAGATCCTCATGCTCCAAGAGACTAAGATTGAAGGGGAAACCCTTCTTGAGATCAAAAAATTAAAATGGGGAAAAAATGCAGGAAAGGCCATTAGTGCAAGAGGTTCCTCTAGTGGCCTAGCAACATTGTGGTCAGAGGACAAGTATCAACTAGAAAGCTCCTTTGAGACCCAACATTGGATATTCACCGAACTTCGGTACCTCTCTAGTAAGCTCTCCATCTCTCTCTTCAACCTTTATGTTCCAGTCTACCTTACAAAGAAGAAAGAATGTTGGCATACCTTGTCTGATTTCATAGACATTTAGTCCCCTTAGAATATAATAGTGGTTGGAGATCTCAACCTCGTCATTGATCCAAAAGAAAAGAGAGGTGGCAATAGTGGCAGGGACCAAATGCTTCCATTAGTAGAGGAGCTGATACTTCATTGGGATCTTCTTGACTTCAAACTGAAGAAATGTATTTACACCTGGACAAACAATAGAGCTGGGGCAGAACACATCTCCGCTTGCCTAGATCGTTTCCTAGCACAGAGCTCTTTGTTGCTAGGAAAAACACTGATCTCCTTGAAAATTCTCCCAAAGCTGGCCTCAAATCACAAACCTATTCTCTTATAGCTGGAAGAGGAAGAAAATTTGGGCCCTATCCCCTTTAGATTCAACCCGCTTTGGTTAGGGAAAGAAGGGTTCATGGAAACTGTTCTGGAGGCATGGTCCATACCCGTGACTGGATCTCCTAGCTTCGTGTGGGAGTAGAAACTAAAATAACCAAGAGAGCTATGAAAAAATGGATTAAAGAACCCTCAAAATATCCTACCAACAATAGAAAGGAGACAATTCGGTTTTTTATCAGACCTGTAAATGGATTTGGAAAGTAAGGAGATCTATGCTTCAGATTTAGAAAAAGAACAAGCTGCCCAAATCAAATCATTTTGCGCTTTCCACCATGAAGAAGAGACTTGGAGGCTTAAGTCTCGTAGCCTGTGGCTTAAAGCTAGAGATCGAAATACCTCTTTCTTCCATAGGCAATATAGAGCCTGGCTATCTCGAAATCATATCTCTGAAATCACTTGCTCAGATGGGACTGTGCTCAAAGGTCAAGAACAACTAAAAAAAGGCAGCAAAAGATCATTTCTAGAATCTGTATAAAGAGGATGGGAATGGGAGTGAAGAAGTCATCTCTGAATTTCTCTCCCACATTCCATCTTTGGTAAGCAAGGAGGACAACACTAGTCTTACGAAACCTTTCTCCGAGGAAGAAATTTGTAAAGTAATATGGTCCATGGAACCAGACAAGGCACCAAGACCCGACGACTTCTTAATTCATTTTCATAGAATCTGCTAGGAAATAATAAAAACTGATCTTCTGAGGATGATTAGAGCTTTTCATCAAAAAGCCAAAGTGGGAGTTAGTACTAACTCTACCTTCCTTGCATTAATACCAAAGGAAGTGAATCCGGACACTTTTGACAGGTTTAGGCCAATCTCGCTTTGCAATGCATCATACAAAATCCTGACAAAATTATTGGCAAACAGAATCAAGCCACTGCTTGGGAAATTCATTTTTCCCACCCAAGGCAGCTTTGTCAAAGGGAGACATATATTGGACAATGTAATACAGGCACAAGAAGTCATACATTCTAGTTATATTCGGCATGAGCAAGGTTTGCTCATAAAGTTAGACATGGAAAACGCATTCGACTGGGTAAATCTTTCTTTCCTATAAAAAGTCCTCCTTTCCTTTGGTTTCAGCTCTAAATTTGTCAATTTAATTAAATCTTGTACTGAAAAGCCATGGATAGCTCCTTTAGTTAATGGTAGGCCAGCAAACTATTTCCAAGCCTTAAGGGGAATAAGGCAAGGTTGTCCCCTCTCCCCTTTCTTGTTCATTCTGATGGCAGACTCGTTAAGTAGAAAACTGACAGCTGAAAAGAAAGCAGGGACAACTCTAAGAGTCAGGTTGACGAAAGGGCTAGAGCCTCTCAATCACACACTATTTGCAGATGATACTCTTCTTTTGGGTGGAGCCTCCATCAAGATAGCCAAAGTTTACAGTGGAATTCTTCAAAAATTTTGCAGTATATCAAGAGCTGTTATAAATAAAAGGAAAAGTGCAATATATGGGTGGAATGTGGATCAACAAGCCATTCAGAGAATAACCCTCTCCTTAGGCTTTTTGGGATTCGCTTCTTGGGATAAAATCAAATATATCGGGTTACCAATAACCTTGGGCCCTAACAAATTATCACTGTGGAAAGAGGTAATAAGCAAAATTAAGTCCAGGTTTACAGCTTAGGGAGGTCAATGGCTCACCAATGCTGACAAACTCATCCTTATAAAATTTGTTTTATCCTCCCTGCCTATTTATCAGGCTTCCTTTCTTCTGGCTCCAAAGAAGATCACGAAATGAATCTCCAGACTTATCAGGGATTTTTTGTGGAGAGGAGGAAGAGGAAACCAAAGAAAATTCCACCTTGTGAATTGGGATACAGTTAAATGCCCCATATCTAAAGGAGGCCTGCAAATAGGAGACCTAGGCCTTGCTAATCTGGCTCTTGGAGGTAAAATACTTTGGACCCTCTTCTCAAACAACAAACACCTTATCAGTCAGGTCATAAAGAAAAAATATCTAAAAGGCTCATCACTAAGGAACATTCAGATAGATAACAACATAAAAGGGATGTCGATATGGCATCTTTGCTGCCATGGGATAGAGTTCTTCCAAAAGCACTTGTATCGCATTCCTGGCAATGGAAAAAACACGATTATGTGGCAAGACAACATAATGGGACAATCGCCTTTGAGCAAAAATGTAGCAATCAAAGAAATCAGGAACTGGCTCATTCAACAAGGATTCCTCACCCTGGCAGAGATCTCGACATGGGATGACTCCGGAAAATGGCGAACTTGGGAAATCCCACGAGTTCCAGATCAAATATGCAGTCAAAAAACCCTCCTGGAAGAAGTGTTAACGGGACTGACACTGGTTCATATGCATTTGACGGACAAATGGGGATGGGGAAAGACTGGAATCTTCAACGCAAGGTGTGGATTTGCCTCTCTTCAACCACAAAAAGCTTTGAGCCATACTGCATCTGTGTGGAAACAAGTCTGGGACCCTCTCAGTCTCCCCAAAATAAATTTCTTCACCTGGGTATTAATGCATGGGAAAGTGCTAACTAGCGACAATCTAAGTAAAAGAGGTATTCACGGGCCACATCAGTGTTCCATCTGCTGCAAAGCTGAGGAAGACATGGAGCATGTGTTTGTGGATTGCTCGTTTACTCAAGAAGTCTGAGACTGCATCCTTCAAGGCCTCAATGTCTCTGCCCCATCGCAAGTCAAAGCAGCTAACATTTTTAGCACCTGGAGAATGCATTATCCTCACATGACCCAAAGAAAGACAACATGGAACATAATCTCGAAAGTAGTACCTAAATACGTCTGCTGGAAAATATGGCTTGCCAGAAATGACAAGATCTTCAAAAACATTTCAAACTCCCCTTTGAAGGTGGTAGCAAAAGCAGAAGCATTACTCCTTGAGAATGTGGCCAATCATCCCCTTAAAAAAAATAACATGCTTCTCACGGAAGAAAAAAAATGGATGGGAACTTATATATTTCGAGACAGGATAAACAACACCACTTGCCTCAGTAAAACTATTGTATGGAGACCACGAGAAGTGGACATAGATTTTCAAGCTCGGTGGAGGAAACAAGGTAAAACAATAATATTTTTTGATGGTGCCTCCAAAGGCAATCCAGGGACAACAGGAGCAGGCGAAGTGATTTACTCCCTGGAGGGTATTCATGAAGATAGATTTAGCTGGAGAATTGAACAGAGAACCAACGACCAGGCAGAAATCCTTGGGCTGCTAAAAGCCTATGAGATAGCATGTGAAAAAGGCATTAAGGAAATACAAGTCTTCGGGGACTAAGAAATTTTGATAAAGATATTAAATTCAGAGGACCACTTCAGCAATTTGGCGTTTAACAAGACACTTCAAAGGCTGAGATATGTGCTCCAAGACTTATCTTCCTACCTCCTTTTCCATATTCTTCGTGGCTCAGATACGGAAGCAGACGCAAAAGAAAACCTGGCATGCCTCCTGCCACAAGGAGCCTTAAGCAAGAATGATGAAGAACCTAAATGGAACTCGATACCGTAATCTAGAGTAAATCTACACCTATGTAAGGAAAATGAGAGTTGCAACTAAAAGGAATTCTGAATATTGTAATGATGGTTGTTTTGGTTTCGGCCCAACCGGTTTTAAATAATTAATATAACCGTTATAGTTAAAATAATAATAATAATAATTATTATTATTAAGTATTTATAATAATAATTATTTAAAGATTAGTTATAATAATAATAATAATAATAATTCATTTATAATAATAATTTATTATTACTGTATTATGTTATAATAATAATATAACTAATTTTATTAGATTTAATCTAGATATTATAATTAAATAATAATAATAATAATTTTAAAGATTAGTTATATTAATAATAAGAATAATTCATTTATAATTAATATATTTTTTTTTACAGAAATGGATAGTGGATATATTAGATACTTGGCCTTAATGCCAAAGAGCGGATTACAAAAGGTGAGTCTAATTCTAGGAGTGCCGCACAACCTTGCAAGGCAGTGGAATTTATGCTTAGCTCACATCTCTTTTTGGTTGCTACTATGTGGTTAATTTTGGGGATTTTCCCAAGATTGTGGATACATACAAACTGATTTAACAATAGGAAATAAAACATGACAACTTTCTAAATTAAGGAATTGGTTCCCATATTTCCTGTCCGCCTCTGAGCAAGGCTCTAGCCGTAAGAAGGGCTGCTTTGTTAGCTTCAATGTCCGCCTCCTTATTATTGGCTCTCAACACGTGGTAGAAATTCAAATTCTGGAATGAGTCTCCAAGGTCTGTAATTCTGTAGATTAGCCTTGCAAGCCTTAGGTCTGTTGGCTTTGAATGTGTCATCATAGTGTTAATGATAACTTGAGAGTCCCCAATAACATTAGCCTCCCTGATGTTCAACACTTTCAACATCTTGGGACCTTGGAAAAGAGCCAAAGCCCCAGCTTGAATGCTAGAAGTGATGCCCAAACCCCAGGTGAAACTATGGATCCTTATGCCATCTGGATTCAATATGACTCCTTGAGCGCTAGCTCTTCCAGGATTTCCCTTTGCAGCCCCATCAAAAAATAGAAAGTGTCTATGATGATTTGTAATCCATCCCTAGAACTCTTTTGCTGTAGCCCTTATTTGCCATTCTTTTGGGAGGGCGATACTCTTTGCAATTTTTTGGAACTGAAGATCAAGAGAAGAGCCCCAATTTCTATCTTGCTGGCTGAGACTTAAATCATCTTTATGATCTCTCAGACACTCTTTTAACTGGCATTTAATCTTAACTACCATAAGCTTGGCATCCTGTTCGCAGTTTCTGAAGATCCTTTTATTTCGCTCAAGCCAAACCTGCCAATAGATTATTTTAGGAAGAGTAGACCAAGTAGCTCTGATAATTTTATTTTTTGGAGGAGGACCAGGATACCTTTGCAACCATTTAGCAAAAAAATCAGGAATGGAGGAAGGCAAAGCGAAGCTGGAACTCAAAGTTCCTAGTAGCTTGGTCCAAATCTGAAATGTAAAGGTGCATTCAAGCATCAGATGAGTTACACTTTCCGGGTTTACGTTACAAAGGCTGCACCTTGAAGGGCTGTGGAAACCTTGCTTCTGAAGATTGTCATCTATCAAGATTTTGGAGTGGCATAACAGCCAGTTGAAGAAGTCAATTTTTGGCAAAGAGGGGTAATGCCATATCCCTTTCCATGGCTTTGGATTTGTGGACACATGAGGGCGCTCACACAGCTTGGCATATCCTCGAGCTACGGTGTATCCACCAGCTTGCACACCCCAACCTATTGAGTCCCGATTTAGAGCTAATTCGTGGAGCTTGGAAAGCAGGGCCTCATGCTCCATAGACATATCTGGAGGCATTTCAAGATTCTGGCCAGCCCAGCGTGAATCCTTCTAGATGGAAATGTCCCACAAGGAATGCAAACCAACCTCATTCATCCAGCTGTGCAGCGCTTGAAGAGAGCGAAAGTATTCCAGTGGCTCATTATTCATTATTCTGTCTGTCCAAAGGTTGATCCTTTTTCCATTACTGGGAACCCACTAGGCATGAGCATTGATAAGAGGACAAACTTTGATACAGAGCTTCAGAAAGGGTGTATTTGGAAGCGTCAGATGGTGATCGAGACAGCGAGAGCGCTGGCCTTTGAAGTATTTTTTCCAAAGAGCTAATTGCGCCCAGCCAGGGTTAGGTGCAATAATTCTCCAGTTAACCTTATCTGCCATTGCAATATTATGATAGCTAAGATTTTTGAAACTCAAGCCTCCTTCGAACAATGGTTTGGAGATGGATTCCTAGTTGACTAGTAGAATCTTTTTCTCATTCTGCTTGCCCTCCTTCCAAAAAAAATTCCAAATGATCTCCTCCATTTTTCTAAGAATACCAGTGGGAGCAAGAAGGACTGAAAACTGAAATAAGGGAAGACTGTTAGGGACTGATTTGATGAGAACAGACTTACCAGCAATGTTAAGCCAGGAAAAGCCCCAGGTAAGCAACTTGTTCTTGAATTTCTCCTATTGAGGGAGCCAATCTCTGCTGAAGGCTCTTTTGAGAAATATAGAGAGATCTAAGTACTTGAAGGAAGTCCAATTTGAGGAGGCGACGAAACCAAAGGTTCTGGAAATGGAGTTGAGTAAGCTGGAAGTGGTGTTCCAACAATAGATATGACATTTGCCATTGTTTAGACTGCTTCCAAAAACCATACAAAACTCGTCTAGAGCCCCTTTAAATATGGAGGCCATAAGCACAGAAGCAACTCCCAATAACAAGGTGTCATCCACAAAGAGGGCACGATTTATGTTTTTAACACCTTTTGCAATGTAGAGCTCAGTGATTTCCTGATCCATCATTTTTTTGTCTAAATAAAAACTGAGGACAGAGGCTGGAAGAACGAATAGAAGGGGTGAGAGAGGGCACCCCTGCCTGAGCCCTCTAGTGGCTTTGAAAAAGTCAGCAGCTCTACCATTTACTAATGGGGCAATCCAAGGCTCCGAAATGCAAGCCCGAATCCATTATATAAATTTCTCACCAAATCCAAGCTTATGTAAGACTTTCAGCAGAAAATTGTGCCTAACTCTATCGAATGCATTTGCTAAATCAAGTTTGACAACCATACCTTTTTCATTGCGACTCAGGATTGAGTGGATTGCCTCTTGGACCAGAATGAAATTGTCCACAATCTGTCTACCTTGAATGAATCCTCCTTGGCTTTCTAGTATGATTTTGGGGAGGATGAGCTTCAGTCTATTAGTGATGACATTGGTAATCAATTTGTAACCAATATTGCAAAGTGAAATCGGGCGAAACCTGTTGAAGGAGTTGGCTCCTTTCTCTTTGGGGATGAGAGCAAGAAAAGCAGAGTTCGTGCTGCCTCCAATTTTCTGGCAAACTTGGGACTTAAGAACCATTTTGTAAAGATCTTTTTCCACAATCGACCAGCAAGTTTGGAGGAATCTGGCTGAGAATCCATTCGGCCCAGGGGCTTTGTCTGGGTCCATGGCAAAGAGGGCATCCTTGACTTCGTTCTCGGCAAATTTAGCTTCAAGAAGGTGGTTAATTTCAATAGTGATCAAGGAGGGGACCACATCCATCATATCAGAGTTTTGGTCCATATTTATATCTTCACTGTATAGGATTTTAAAGTGAAGGGAGGCTACTTTTTTGATGCTTGCATTATCCTTGTGAATGGTAGTGCCATCTTTGATTTTGGTAATGGAGTTGGTACATTTCCTTACCTGAGCTTGTTTGTGAAAGAAGGAAGAGTTCCTGTCCCCTGCCTTAAGCAAAAGACTATGTGACTTAAGTTTCCAGTACTCTTCCTCAGCTAGACAAGCCTTGTGATAATTTTGCTGGAGCTGGGATTCTTTATCTAGAGTCTCTTTTGTTATGTCGGCTGTTTCAGCTTGGAGATGGTGAATTTCTAGAGTGCGTTGAATTTTTTTCCTTTCATTGATTGGATTGGGCAGCGATTTGGCCCAGCTTTTCAAAGCCCTTTTCACTCTTCTGAGCTTCTCCTCCCAGATGAAAAAGGGGGAGCCTTTGACTGGCTGCAACCAGATGCCCTTAAATAATTGCATGAAGTCCGATTCCTTAGCCCAGAGTGGGCTAAATCTGAAGGGAATTGGTCTGAGATCAAGCTGAAACACCAATTCCAGCTTGATGGGTTTATGATCAGAAGTGCTGCAACGGAGAATGTGGATTCTAGCCTCTAATCCAAGCAGAAGAAAAGATATTTGAAGAAAGAATCTGTCCAACCTAGAAGCAATGTGGCCAGGACCAATTCTTTTATTAGTCCAAGTGTACTTATTAGAGATTGGATTGATGTACAACACATCCTAGTCCTGCATAAGGTCCTTTGCCCATTCCCTTGCTGGATCTTGAACAATGCTGCCTCCTCTCTTGTCTGCTGATAAGAGAGTGAGATTTAGATCTCCTGCAATGATGGTATTCTCAAGGTTAACAAGGTCTGCTTGGTTTCTTATGGATTCCCAATAGACCTTTTTTTCCCCAACATTCACAGGGACATACACATTGAATAGACTAATAATCTCTTTTGAGTCTAAATGCTGCAATTTTAAGAATAGCCAGTGAGAGTTGAGGGTCTTAGAAATAACTGAGAATTTGCTAGCATTCCAGAGAGTGCCCAACCCACCGGAAGCCCCTCGGGCTGAGATTGCTTTCGCCTCACATTTATTCCAGAGTTTCTTACTTGCCTGAAGGAAGACAGAGTCCTCTAGTTTGGTCTCCTGGATGAGGAGTATGTCAGGAGCTTTTGTTCTTATTAAACTTCTAATGGCTTCTTCTTTGGTTCTTCTCCCCATACCTCTACAGTTCCAGGAGACAATCTTCATCATTTGTATTTTTGGTTGGCTCCCTTGGAGCCTTGGGGCTGGTTTCTCCCCATCTTTGGTTTTGACGCTAATAACTTCTCAAGGGTTGGCTGGCTGCCTTGGAGCTTATCTTTGAAAGTTTCTTGCTCTCTTTTTTCCCGATCTGTTTTGCGGCCTCTTGTGGACCTCCTTATCGAAGCTTGGGATTCTCCTATTTCGCCTTCTTCCTCCGAGCCATCAGATTCTTGCTCAACTTCCTCGACTTTGACAGTGTTTCCTTTGGAGCTCTCAACAAGACTTTCCCCCTTGGGAGAAGAGGGGGTACCTTTTGCGAGGGCAGTTGATTTTTGATTGTCTGTTTCTTGTGTTTCCTCTATTTGTGAGCTTAGAGGGGTGAATTTATTTTCTTGCTCCATTATGGAAGGGGGTTGCTAAGGAGGGGCCTGCTGGGGACCTCTTTTGTTTGGACCAACATGATTTTGGGGTTTCCTGGCATGCTTGACCTGGTTCCAGCCTTCTTCTTTCCCCTTATCTGGTTCAACATTGGATGGACATCCTCTGGTGAAGTGGCCGTAGACATGGCATTTTCGGCATTTGAAAGGCAACTCCTCGTAAACTAGCTTCTGGAAGTAAGTCTAGCTTCCTACTTTGATTTTGATGGCTTCCAGAAGTCCCACCTCTAGATCTACTTCTACGCAGATTTGGGCATAGTCAGATTGATCTTTGTTGTTTGCTCGATCTATGAATTTTCCAAGGGCGTTGCCGATGTGGTTCAATGAGTCCCAGTTCCAACAATGCACTGGGAGATTTGGAAGTCTGGCCCACACCAGAACAGCCATGGGAACATCGACTTTAGGGTCGAAATCCAACGTCCATCTGTTGAGATAAAGGCCCTGGAGCCCTTGAAATAGGGGCCATTCTGGAAGATCAGATCCTTGTCATCCTTAGAGGTGAATTCTAAGAGGAAAAACCCTTGTCCTAAGAAATAAGAAATGACGCTATTCTTGTTGACCCAGGTCTCAGTGGACTTAGGAGAAGGCCATAGACCAGTGAATTGGCCAACGAGGGCTCGCTCAGCCAAGGAGAGGGCGAGTTGAATCAGGGTCTCCGGTGGCAGGGAGATTTCAAGAATGTCTTCAAGCCTCTATACAAACTTGGCTAGTTCACTCTTTTTCTTCTGCGGAAAACTGGCCAAGAGCCGAGAGAAGGCTTTGATAGATGAAGGCGGAGGGGGGGGGGGAGGAGAGGGCCTGCCTGGGGCAAGCCTGGGACCTCCATGGGGGTGAACCCTAGCTTACTGGCCCCTCCTAGCAGAAAATGAGCCACACAGACGCAAGCTCTCAAAAGGATGAGCTCAGGAACGATGCAGCAGGGTAGAGGGCCTAGCGCCACGGGGCCGCAGAGCAGGGGGATCTAGGGCGCAAAGGCGCCGAAGAGCAGGCAGAAGACTAGGTCTTCATGGTCTGCACTAGCGCTCCAGGTCTCGATTCGCTCTCCAATCGAAAACTTTAAATTTATAATAATAATAATAATTATTAGTATCATTAAATATTTATAATAACAATTAATTATATGAGAGATTTTTCTGCATAAATCACAAGAAATTTCATTTGTTGACGCGTTTCGAACCAACTAGTGTGGTTCATCGTCAGGACAAGTTGAATGAGTAGATCAGGTTTCTGCTCTATTTATTTAACATGCGAAGCCTGATTTGCTCATTCAACTTGTCCTAGCGATGAACCACACTAATTAGTTCGAAACGTGTTGACAAATGAAATTTCTTGTGATTTACGCCGAAAAATCTCTCATAAAGTTAATATGGATC
>APFE030658522.1:0-26458 GCA_000404065.3 Pinus taeda
CAGCGATGATATAATCTTATACATGTATTTTGTGTTGAAAATTGCAGGTTCTGACCGGGCTCTCCACAAGATGATCCTTGAAATGATAAAGTACTTCACCCTTCCTATATGATATAACCCCCTTATCTATTACAGGCTTCGTACTTTAGGGGGCAATCTGTTACACTGAAATTTGTCACCATGACTATCTGCAGTTAATATAGCTCCATCAATAGCCATATTATCCTCCTTGTCAAGCCTCATACCTCTGCTCTTCATGTCAAACTTCAAAAAGAGAGAAAGTCACTAAAAAACATGTTTATCTCTGGGTACGCAGGTTCTCTCTACCTTGCCTGCGTGTACGCATCCCAAACTCATTGTACCTGCGTACTTGTATGCTCTGTAAGCCAAAGCATGGGTGCGTACCCCTGTAAAGGTCAAAAGGCTCAAGTTTCATCTTAAAAAAGTTACTTGTGGTCACTTCTAGAGCCTTCTAGAAGAGTGTTTGACGTGTATTGAGCGCCTCCAGATGGTTCATGCATCCCTATGATAGAGGAACTCATCCCATCAAGAGAGGAGCTACCCCATCCAAAAGAGGGAGTATCCCATTGATGTTGGAACTGAATAACTTACTCTAGAACACTATAAATACAGGCCTTGGGCCAGAGGAGGGGAGGTTGAAAGCTGAACATTCCAAAGGGTAGATGCTGCTGGAATTAGGACTTCCATTGTTAACTTGTGAGGAGAGATTACCATCCTTTCTTATTGCCATATTGGAAGTGGGTGAGCTTGTCAAAGTAGAGGAAAACTCTTGCCGGACCCTGGGAGGAGCTTGCACAACACCAAGGCTCAGGTTGTAATGGTTCCTTTTTTGTTTCCTTAATACAAATAAGTCCATTCTTCTCAATGATTTGTTGTTAATGAATTATTTCATGTACTCCTTGGTCTATATGATGAATATGCTTTGTTTTATGAAATATGCAGGTGTTATGTAATCGTTTGACTGTTAGTGTATGCAGGTCTTAAAGTGAAGGAGGAGCTCATCTGGATCAGCAAGGCTGGACTGCTACAACAAACGTTGGATTTGAGGTAGGATCGAACAACACTTGGTTTCTCATAGAATAATGTATGTTTAGAGAAGGATTGCTCTTGTTTGTCTTGTTTGTCACTAGAGAGTCTTAGACTCCTAGGGAGGTTAGGTTTGTCCGCAAAAATAACTCTTTCCACATGACACTCAACAACAATAGTTTTAAGGTTCTTCCCTTTAAGCTTCACTCCAAACCAAATCACACTTCTCCCTCACACAACTAGAGAGCTACAACTATGAATAACTTGATGTTTACTCCGAACTTAATTAGCACTAGCACAACAACATTAACACTAGCTTGTTCTTGGGAAAAAGGGTGGTTTATATAGGATGAATGGATGGGAGATGGATCCTCTTCTCATTGGAGAAGGTCTTATCTCTTGAGGTAGTTCCATCATTATAGGGGAAAGGAGCCCAAATTGACATCCTCGACCCCATTCGACAAAACCATTTACCAGACTTCCGTTATGAAGCTTCTAGAGTTGGAAGCTTTGGCTCTTTATTTAAAAAATTTCCATAAGAGGACCGGCGCGACAGGAACAAAGCTCAACCACTCCAGTCGGCTCTAGGGATAGTGCTAATCCTTGCATATTGGCACAAGGAAGACAAGGGCCATTAGCACTGGTCTTGTAAACTGGGCAAAATAGAAGTTTTGGGGGAAATGGTTCAAAATGGAATTGATCTGCTCATGAAGAGGGACATAAGGTTTGTTCATGAAGGGTAAGCATATAGGGTTCACTGTAGAGGTCCTCCAGGATCAAGGAATGGGGAGTACAGGGACAGTGAAAAAATGCTGTGTAACAAGATTCAATAGAAGAGAACCCAAAGATAAGCATGCATTCATCAGGATCCTCAAGTTAGGGATATCTTAGAAAAATTTCATTGGATAGGGTTCTTTGAGAAATTGACAGGGTATGATGATGAGATTGCCCTAGAATTTTCTCTAAACCTACAAAATTCTAAAGGACATGATACAATCACTACAATTAAGGGCTTGATCAAATATCTTGATGAATACCTAATAAACAAAATCACTAACTTTCCCAAGGGGACTAAATGGAGTAAGGAGGAGAGACAGGAAGAAATTAGTGAAAAAACAGGATTTTTCCTCCATGATGAGCAACCAAAAGAATATAAGAATGGTATCAGGAGGGAAAGCCTACCACACCCTAGGGATGAAATTGCATATCATATCCTTAAATACATTTCTCGTGAAGGAAGATTAAGCATTGCATATGCTTACAAATTTAGGCTCTTGTATAAACTAATGTTCCAAGTTGACCTGCCCATTTCTAAAAGGCTAAGCATCCCATACTTTCTCCTCCAGTCCCTAAAAGAGATGCACAAAAGTGAAGGAGGGGAAAAGAATTACTTGGCACATCGTGGCATCATTAGGTTAATAGTTGTGGATGCCATGGAACATCTTCAAAACCATTTTCCTTGGACAAATTTTGCTAATTTGACAGACAAGGCTTCTTAGAGGACCATCCTAAATTAAAAAAACTAGAGGGAGAGTTGGGTGAGATAGAATTATCAAAGCCACATACAAATTTGTTTGAGTTAGAATTGGAAAAAAATAGTTAGTAGAGCATGAGGCTAAATTAGCAACCCCAGAGATAAATTCTTGGGCAGAAAAATAGAGCCTCAAGAAGGATTGGAAAAACCTCATGAAGAAATTGAGAAACCACAAAAGTGGCCAACTAATAAAAGGAAGAAAGAGGTAGCAAAAAATCCATGTAGCACAATAAGGAGGGGAAGAAATTTCAGAGGATGAATAAAAGGATGTTGCTACATTGGAAGCCCTAGGCACTCCAACAAAATCCAAGGAAAGAAGGGCCACTCGATCACCTATTTACTTCAGAAGATGAAAATTTACTAGAATGAGGTATATTCGAAAACCAAAAACTCCATCTCCCACACCTATAATAATTGAAGAAACCCTAGTTCGAAGAAAGAAGAACCTTAGAATATAGAAGGGAAAAAAACTAATGACATCAGTGGGACAAATAATAGTGGCACCCACACCTCCCGAGGAAATGAAGTTGCCAACACAACCAGATGAGCCAAGTAGTCAGATTGTAATGCTAAAGGAACAAACAATAGAGCTATAGGAGCAACCTACATGGTTACAAGAATGAAAAATAGAGTTATAGGGGGTTGAAAAAATAATTCATCAACAAACCCTAGGAGAAGCTACTTCTATTCTTGGATTAGTGATCCAAGAGGACCCAAAAAGGATCAAAATTTGAAGTCCTCAAATCTTAGCAAAACTAGCACCAAGTCATTGATCTTGACGAGACGATTCCAAAGACAAAAATGATGCCTCAATATAAATCTATATGATGGAGTTATGTTCATCTGAAATTTTGTGCAAACAAGGAAAAATAAGGCAGTGATAGGCCACGTGACACACCCAGGAGGTGCCATGTGGCATCCCTAAGGAGCACCATGTGTCAACCCTTGGACACTCCATGTCGCATGACATGGCGTCATATTGGGCAAATGACATGGTAGGATAGGGGTGATTAGGAACACACATGGCTCAATCGAATGCTGCCACGTGGTACCCAATTAGCAACCAAGTAGGCCTAGCCAACTCACAAGCATGGAAAAGTTCCAGAATTTGTGGTTGGGTAAACATGGTGGAAGTCGACTCATATACAAAGGGTCCATCTCCTTAATCATTCCATAGGTCTCAAAACCCATAGCCTAAAGGAGTAATAACTATCTAAATACATCTCCCCAACCACATGGTCTCTCAACACCCAACATAAGGGAGATATCATCATCTCAATTTAGCTCCCCAACCACAAGGTCTCATAGAACATATCCTAAGGGAGGAATCATGATTTCAATGCATCTCCCTGACCACAATGCCTCATAGCACATAGTCGAAGGGAGGAGTCATATGCACAAGGTACATATTCCCAACCACAAACAAGATCTCATAGCTCACAACTTAAGGGAAGATCCCTATCTCAATCCCTAAACACAAACAATGTCTCATGACCCACAACCTAAGGGAGAGATCACTAACTCAATACCTCATAATCAAGCTCCTCGACCACACTCACTGATCTCCCATCCCACAGTCTCAGGGAGTGAGAATATTCTTAACCAATCCATAGGTCTTCTAGCACACAACCTAAGGAATATTCATGATGCTATCAATGCTCCCTCTCCAAAGGGATTATCTACCATTGTAGGCTTGTCACATAAAAATCAACAACTAGATCAACAATGAAAAATTTTCCATGGCAGATGTCAACAGTTTATCAACCATTTCAATAGACAACAACATCTAGCTATTCCTACAACTCTTACAATGGTTCTCATAGAAACAAATATCAACAACCATATTCAAATCCAGTAGAAAATGAGTGGCTTCTCACAAAATAAAACAACAACAACCATAGTTGAATCTAGTAGTTAATTAGTGGATTCTCACAACAAGTTAAATTATCATAGAAGCAAATATAAATAACTAGCTTTGCAAATCAGCTACATGCAACAGAACCATCCATGTCATTCATACCAATACAACATCCAAAATATATACCTAGTCAAGATAGAATCAACAATTCCATGCATCAGTTGGTTCAACAAGCCAATAAGAGAATCAACAATAGAGTCTCACAACTTCTTCAAATTTTTCATCAAGCAAGTGTCCATGAACTCATAGTCCATCATGCCACAACATTAGCAAGGACTTCATCAGGCTCATGTCATACTTTCAATCTTACATTTCTTCATTCATTTCCCTCTTACATTGGATGAAGAGGACCTCAGTCCTTATCATATCATTAACACACAGTAGAAGAATCACGGGCTCTTCTTCAACATATTTGGATTGTCATTAAGTCATTAATACTCAAGACTTCAAACCATCATGGATATAACAAGATTTAATCAGGTTGATTTTGTCTTCTCCCACCCAGTCACGAGTTTTCTTGTCACATTGTTCTTCCATTTTTTCAACGATGCCATAACCTTGACATATTTCATCATGTTCTTGAGATCCTCACTAGGAGGCCATAGAAGAACAAGTACAACCAAGCAATACATACAAAGAAAAGAGTCTTATAATGAAACAATAATAGAAATAATCAAGAAAGTACTTAACTCTTGAGAATGTCATCTCCCTCTTGATCTTAGTATTCTTGGGTCAAGTCAACCTAGTTCAATACATCAATGAGTTAATGTTGTCTGTATCATCATCAAGGAGTCTACATCATCAAGGAATCCACATAATCAAGGAGTCCATATCAACGTCAAGAAGTTGCTTGTCGACATCAATGACAAGGAGTCCATGTCATCAAGTAGTCCATATCATCATCAACATCATATCATCACGGAGCCCATGTCAACCTCAAGAAGTTGAACTTGTCCAAATCATCATCAAGAAGTTGACCTTGTCCATATCATCCCTTTATCACCATCAAGAAGTTGACCTCGTCCATATCATCACCAAGGATTCCTCACCATCAACAAGTCCATGTCATCATCAAGAAGTCCATATCATTGAAAAATCAATGTTATCATCAAGAAATCCATATCATCAAAAACATCAAGGAGTCCATGTCATTCACATCATTTAGGAGATAGGGTTTCTTCTTTCAAATCTAGGATTTGGTCCATAAGCCTTATATTTTCTTTTCCAAACCCTACATAGGGTTCACAAACCATAAACAATACAATGTCAGTAATTATTAAAACAATAAAATAAATACAATATACTTATCTTTTGAAATCATGCCAACTCTCTCTTAGTATTTAACCTTATTGCATCCAACCAACAAATCAACCACATCATCAAGATGTCAAATCTTTTAGGGTTTCTTATTAAGCAAAAGCAATTAATCGACAAGCCCTAAGCTATCATCACTAACCCTTGATAGGGTTATCAATCGAATGGATAGAGTTTTAATATCAAATCTTAATGATATTTTAGGATTAGACTAAGGTTTACAAACCCTAATGCTTATCTTCATCAATCAGTCCTAGGTTTTAGACTAAAATTCATCCTTGCAATCTTTCATCACATTCATCATCGACAACCCTATAATTCCTCAAACCTTAAGGCTTTTTTTAATCAAACACTTGCTAGGGTTTTTCCAACCCTTCTCAAACTTATCAATATTCCATCGTTCAGGGGCATGATATGATAACCTTGCAGAATAGATGGTCAAACCTTGGCATTCCTGCAAATATTTCCAAGGCCCAAGGCCACTACAATATCGATGTAACAACTATGTTGTTTTTTCAATATACTTCGTCATTCAGGCCAAATATTAAAGCCAACACTTAAGAGAGACATTGGTCCAAAAAGTTTCTAGGCTTGATTCAAACATCGATTCTTTGCAAATTGTTTGCTCATTAATGAGATAATGAGCCAATCAACATGTCTAACTGCCCAAAGGAATATCATTAGACATATGTTAGAGCCTTTAAACATTTTAGAAAATTCAGATTTACAATTTCCAAAATTTAGTGAGAATACATATATCAAGTTAGTCAGGTTAACTTCAGTCATTTCGATTATAGGATTTTTATTTATAGAATTGACTTCCTCAACCATAAAAAAGATCAATCTCAGATCACACTTTAGAGATGAAAATTAGACTTTCAGTCTATCACAAGGATTTTATCTTCTTATATGCCTTCAAGATTGGTTCAAACTTCAAAAATTTTCCTTCACTTTAGGAGAACAACATATTTGAAAGATAACACTTTACAAATATCAAAATTTTAGTAAGATTGGACTAGGGATTTCATTCCCCTTGAGAAGTAATTTCGGCTTCTTGCAATGTGATTTGTTAGGCATATTACAATCTCTTTTATGTATAGAAAAATTCTCGGTATGAGATTCGATTAACAATAAAATTTCAGATACCATTTTAATACAAAGATGAGGTTCGATATAGACTTTGGACAAACTTTGTAAATCAAATAATTTGAGAGTAACCATGGACTTGAGGTTCAAAACATAATGAGCTGAAGATTTGATGGATCTCATATGCCTATCATAGAGAAAGAGTAAAGCTCATAACTTCTCCCCATAACATGAACTAATATACATGCATATTTGAACTAAGAATTCTTAAAATTTGGATATATACTTATTCAAAGAAAACAACCATCCATATTGTTATAAAACTAGGTCTCATACATTATTCTTTTAGATTGGATAATTTTCAAAAATGCATGTTTTATAACTTGTATTTTACAAAGGGTAGAGTAACTTGGGTTGTTCTTCAAATTTTGGATGACTGCACTTTTAGATCCCCATGCTTTGACATATTGTTAGGATTTATCTCATAACAAAATTACCACAAAAAGTTTAAATCACTTACCTCAGAATCCTCGGATGCCACCTTAGACTTCACATAGTTCCACAATAAAAAATACCTTAGGTCTGCAAAGTTTCCACATAACAATAGGATCCTTTGGTTGGAAAATTTCCCTCATAAATTAGGTGACTCAGGAAAACAAGAAGATATATGAGTTTGAATTTTATTTGGCCTTGACCATAGACCTTAACACAAATATTGGAATGAGACCTTCTTGAGTGAGAATAGAGATATGATGCCACATGATTCACATACAAGAAATGTCTTAAGAAGCAATCATGATGAATAAGGTGACATATGAGTTCACATAACATGCCATAAAGATGCATAGAAATAATTTGCATAGATCCACTATCATATATAGACTTCGCGACTTTGTGATACAAGGAGTCTTAGGTTCAAATGTAAAGGAGCCTCATGTATGTAGACTTTGTCCACCTTTCCATAGAGAATCACACTCCTTCACAAAGATACACCACCTCAAACTTTACCCACATCACAAAGATTTAATTTAGGATTCCATAGTAAGGTTTAGATGCCACAAAGGTGCCTCACATAAAGGAGTCAGAAGTCTCAAAGAGCTCACAAATTTCCAGAGAATATCCACAATTTCCACATACGGAAAGTGTCACAAGTCCACAATTTTTTGCATAAGGTAGACATATTAGGTTCACAATCTTCATGGAGAGTTGATGCCAAAAAAATATCGAACATAGGCTTGCATTCTCATGTTCATATGATTTCCATAGCAAATTAAAGTCTTAGGTAGCACGAATAAGTGCCTTAGAGATGCTCATATAAAATTCACATAAGTGTCATAGAGGAAGGTCACATGAACAAATCTTCACATGAAAAAAAATTCTGCAACATGCCCTCCTCCCATGTCTACACAAGAAACTGACTAGCTAAGGTGAACATGCAATTAGATAGGTCACTATAAGGGATTCAACCTCCTTAATGACCTTATGGAAATGGAATTGACGGAACATATCAAACAAACCCATCCACATCAGCAACAACACCCTCAGGAGACATGTCAAACAATCAGACATCATGTCCTTGAGTCCCATTGATGTTTTAGGCCTTTTAACCCCTACTTTCTCTCATGCTATAGGAATGACAATGTCCATAACCCAAATTCGCTCTCACAGGCCTATGTGCCAATGTCATGGACTATTCTCAGCATGCATGTGCTAACATCCCTAAAATTTGAGCCAATTTTCTAGCCCAGAATCCTAACTTTTGCCTAGAACTTATTACAACGTTTAGAATCCATCAAAGACATGATGGAAATATAGAAAAAACAAAATTCAACCTCAGGATTAGCCCTTAGCATCCCCAATCGGGATTGAAATTCTATCAAACACTTGGCATCAATGCAATCTACAGGTCTAGGATACAAGACATAGCATGAATGGCTGAAATAACTTATGAAACATAACTAGAAGTATCACCACCTTCTCCATTGAACTTTTATAGCATCAATTAGGTCTTATATCCATCCATTTAACAATTACAAGTAAAAACATGAAATGACCATGTCATGAACCTGTCATATAAGCATGCTTATAAACAACATAAAACCATATAAATATTAGAGATATGACAACCATTAAATCCACATATAAACAAGTGCCAAAGTAAGATAACTTAGCTTTTAAGAAGAGTCTTTTCAGTAGAAATCACATAGGATAAAAATTTTCCACTGCGTTTCGAACCAACTAGTGTGGTTCATCATTAGGACCAGATGAATATGCAGATCATGGCACATGCTTAAATAGAGGGCGATGTAGAAACCAAAAGATCATATAACAACTAGTTTATGAAATAAATATTTTAATAATGACTATTAAGATCAAATAATATTCCTATAACGGCTAATATGTTTAAGAACAATAATATTATAATTTATAATAATAATTAAGATAAAAAATAAATAATAATAATAATTAAGAAAGATTGAAAAATGTAAACATTAATAGGAGCAAACAATCCAAGTCAACCAAATACATGGAACAGAGTCAAAAAATAAAAATAAAAAATATAAAAAAAATAGGAGTCAAGGCCTGATTAATGAGTCAAGATTCCTATAATAAAAATAATAATTAAAGGAGACTAAAATTAAAACAAAGCAATCAAAAGGGAGAGTAAATTATTATTATTATTATTATTATTATATTTATTTTTACCAGCTAGTTATGAAAATAACAATTTTAATAATGATTATTAAGATCAAATAATATTCCTATGATGATAGTTTTAGAATATATATATATATATAATATATATATATATATAAAACTCTCCCTTTTGATTGCTTTGTTTTAATTTTAGTCTCATTTATTTATTATTTTATTATAGGATCTTGACTCATTAATCAGGTCTTGGCTCCTCTTCATATATATATATAATAGATATTATATATATAATGAGTCAGATCCTATAATAAAATAATAAATAAATGAGACTAAAATTAAAACAAAACAATCAAAAGGGAGAGTTTTGTTTTTTTTTTTTTTGGTGAGAAAACGGATCAAAAGAATATTAACATTAAATGCAAATACCTATATAGAAACATAAAATTCATAAATAGAAAAGTCAAACCTTAAATAATAATCCGCAAACAAAAAAAACCAGGAGGACACGACATGGACCCAACTTCTGCTAATATTCCAACCATCATCTATATTTAAATTATTGGGCCTTTTTTCGATTTCCAAGGCCTCCCTGAATTTACGATGATGGAAATGACTAACCTTGGCAATGACATGGGCTTCCTCAATACATATGTGATGCCTATATTTTTTTGCATGTTCTGCCAAAGCAGAGGAGCGGGTCCTGCCATGCTTGATGTCAGCTACATGCTCACAAATCATTTGATTAATTGTGCGACCAGTCTCACCAATGTAGACAAATCATAGGAAAATTTGACCAGGTTTGGGACTTCCACATACCACCTGACCATAGACATGGTTGAACCAAATCTCTCTTTTAGCCAGTAACCACCATGCCATATTCCAAACATGAATGTGGGATCTCATAGAACAAACAATCTAAGAACAACCAAGGGAATACAAAGGTTAAACTACCTCCACCCTCATCAAACCATGATTGCACCAAACCCAGTGCTCTGATCACAACCGAACTAAACTTGGAATGCCATCTGGAATCCATCACTATCCTTGAAGAATTGTTTGTCTCCTTATCTCTCAGTATTTGTCGCAATCTAATCCCAGACCACTAGGCCCTAAACCGAGTCCAGTCTCCCAGGTTTTACTGCAATCCAAACCCAGATCACTAGGCCCTAAATCGAGACTCCTCCCTCAAGCTTTACCGTGTATCCCGCCAAAAATGGTCAAGGGATTCCTAGGCCTTTGGGAATGAAACTTGAGACCACCTCTGCCCCGAATTCCAAAATCTATTCCGCAAACCAAAGCTGAAAACCGAGATAAACATCCCAACATACCATGACATTCGGAAAAAGGCTAGGGTAAGCTGAAAACCACTGTTATAACCTGACAAAACTATGCCACCAAAAGCAAGAGAACCATACACCAACATGCAAAGCCATGCATGTCCAAACCAGCTAGGACTCACACATACAAAATGTTACGTACAAGTATTCCTGGTGAAGCTTCTTAATCCTTCTTTTCCTTCCTTGATCCTTGCTTTCCACCCTTTCCCTTTGCTTGATTTTCCTTCCTTGATCCTTGCTTTCCATCCTTTCCCTTTGCTTGATTTTCCTTCCTTGATCCAAAGCTAGAGTGCTCCAAGGAAACTCTGAGTGACCAAAAGTGAGAATGAGAGAGAGAGAGAGAGAGATAATTATGAGAGTCCTCATCATCAACAAGTCCATGTCATCATCAAGAAGTCTATATCATAAAAAATTCAATGTTATCATCAAGAAATCCATATCATCAAAAACATCAAGGATTCCATATCATTCACATCATTTAGGAGATAGGGTTTCTTCTTTCAAACAAACATAACAAGTTCTAGGATTTTGTCCATAAGCCTTATATTTACTTTTCCAAACCCTACCTAGGGTTCAAAAACCATAAACAATACAATGTCAACATTATTAAAACAATAAAATAAATACAATATACTTATCTTTTGAAATCATGCCAACTCCCTCTTAGTATTTAAGCTTATTGCATCCAACCTACAAATCAACCCCATCATCAAGATGTCAAATATTTTAAGGTTTCTTCTTAAGTAGAAGCAATTAATCAACAAGATTAGACTATCACTAACCCTAGATAAGGTTATTAGTTGAATGGCTAGGGTTTTAATATCAAATATTAATGAATATTTAGGATTAAACTATGCTTTACAAACCATAATGATTATCTTCATCAAACAATCCTAGTGTTTAGAGTAAAATTCATCCTTGCAATATTTCATCACATTCATCATCGACAACCCTATAATTTCGCAAACCTTAAGGTTTTTATATTCAAACACCTGCTAGGGTTTTTCCAGCCCTTCTCAAACTTATCAATATTCCATCGTTCAGGGGCATGATATGATAACCTTACTCAATAGATGGTGAAACCTTGGAATTCTTGCAAATATTTCCCATGCCCAAGGCCACTACAATATCAATGTAACAATTGTGTTGTTTTCTCAATAGACTTTGTCATTCAGGGAAAAAATTAAAGCCAACGCTTAAGAGAGACATTGGTCAAAAAAAGTTTTCAAGCTTGATTCAAACACCAATTCTTTGCAAATTATTTGTTCATTAATGAGATACTGAGCCACCCAACATGTCTAACTTCATAAAGGAAGATCATTAGACATATATTAGAGCCTTTTAACATTTTACAAAATTCAGATTTACAATTTGCATTTTTTAGTGAGAATACATATATCCGGTTAGTCAGGTTGAATTCAGTCATTTCGACTATAGTATTTTTATTTATAGAATGGAATTCCTCAACCATCAACAAAGATCAATATCAGATCACACTTTAGAGAGGAATATTGTACTTTCAGTCTATCACAAGGATTTTATCTTCTTATATGCCTTCAAGATTGGTTCAAACTTCAAACTCTTTCCTACTTCAGGAGAACAACATATTTGAAAGACAACACTTTACAAACGTCAAAAGTTTAGTAAGATTGGACTGGGTATTTCATTCCCCTTGAGAAGTAAATTCATCTTCTTGCAATGTGATTTTTTAAGCATACTGCAGTCTCTTTTATGTATAGAAACATTCTCGGTATGAGATTCGATTAACAATACCATTTTAGATGTCATTTTAATACAAAGATGAGGTTCAATATAGACTTTGGACAAACTTCATAGATCAACTCATTTGAGGTAACCATGGACTTGAGGTTCAAAACATAATGAGATCAAGCTTTGATGGATCTTAGATGCCTATCATAGAGAAAGAGTAAAGCTCAGAACTTCTCTCCATAATGTGAACTAATAGACATGCATATTTGGACGAAGAATTCTTAAAATTTGGATATATACTTATGCAAAGAAAACAACCATCCATATTGTTATAAAACTAGGCCTCATACATTATTCTTTTAGATTATATAATTGTCAAAAACACATGTTTTATAACTTGTATTCTATAGAGAGTAGAGTAACTCGGGTTGTTCTTCAAATTTTGGATCATTGCACTTTCAGATTCCCATCCTTAATTTTGACATATTATCAAGATTGATCTGATAACAAAATTACCACAAAAAAGTTGAAATCACTTACCTCAAAATGCTTGATGCCACCTCAGACTTCACATAGTTCCATAATAATAAAATACATTAGGTCTGCAAGGTTTCCACATAACGATGGGAGCCTTTGGTTGGAAAATTTCCCTCATAAATTAGGTGACTCAGGACAATAAGAAGATAAATGATTTTGAATTTTATTTGGCCTTGATCATAGACCTTAACACATAGATTGGAATGAGACCTGCTTGAGCAAGAGTAGAGATATGATGCCACATGATTCACATACAAGAAATGTCTTAAGAAGCAAACATAATGAATAAGGTGACATAGGAGTTCGCATAACATGCCACAAAGATGCATAGAAAAAATTCACATAGATCCACTATCATATATAGACTTTGCTACTTTTTGATACAAGGAGTCTTAGGTTCACATGTAAAGGAGCCTCAGGTATGCATACTTCTTCCACCTTTCCATAGAGAACCACACTCCTTCACAAAGATACACCACCTTAGACTTTATGCACATCACAAAGATATACTTTAGGATTCCATAGTAAGGTTTAGATGCCACATGGGTAGCTCACATAAAGGAGTCACAAGTCTCAAAAAGCTCACAAATTTCCTTAGAATATCCACAATTTCCACATACGGAAAGTGTCACAAGTCAATAATTTTTTGCATAGGGTAGACATCTTAGGTTCATAATCTTCATGGAGAGTTGGTGCTAGCAAAATCTCAAACATAGCCTTGCATTCTCATGTTCGTATGATTTCCATAGCGAATTAATGTATCAGGTAGCATAAATAAGTGCCTTAGATATGCTCATAGAAAAGTCGCATAAGTGGCATAGAGGAAGGTCGCACGAACAAACCTTCACATGAACAAAATTTCTTTAACACCCCCTCCTCCCATGTCTACCCAAGAAACCAACCAGTCGGGGTGAACATGCTATGAGAGAGGTCATTATAAGAGATTCAACCTCCTTGATGACCTTAAGGAAATGGAATCGACAAAACTTATCAAACAAATCCTTCCACATCAGCAACAACACCCTGAGGAGACATGTCAACCAATCAAGGCATCCTATCCCTAAGTCCCATTGATGTTTTAGTCTTTTTAACCCCTGGTCACATGACAATGTCCATAACACAAATTCGCTCTCACAGGCCTATGTGCTAGTGTCCTTGGACTCTTTTCAATAGACCTGTGCCAGCGTCGCTGGACTCTTTTCAGTAGACCTGTGCTAATGTCCCTTAAATTTGAGCCACTTATCTAGTCCAGAGTACCGACCACTTCCCAGAACTTGTTACAACCATTAGAATCCATCAAAGACATGATGAAAATATAGAAAAATCGAAATTCAACCTCAGGACTAGGCCTGAGCACCCCCAATCAGGACTGACATTTTGTCAAACATTTGGCATCAATGTAACCTATAGGTCTAGGATACAAGACATAGTATGAATGACTGAAATAACTTATGAAACATAACCAAAAGTATCACCACCTTCTCCATTGAATTGTTATAACATCGATTAGGTCTTGCATCAATCCATTTAACAATTACAAGTAAATACATGAAATGACCATGACATGAACCAGTCATATAACCATGCTTATAACCAGCATAAAACCATATAAATATTAGATATATGAAATCTATTAAATCCACATATAAACAAGTGCCAAAATGAGAGAAATTATCATTTATTAATCATAGGAAAATCTAAGCAAGTTCGAGACTTCCACGTACCACCTGACCATAGACATGGCTGAACCAAATCTCTTTTTCGGCCAATCATCCCCATGCCATATTCCAAACATGAATGTGGGATCTCATAGAACAACCAATCCAAGAACCACAAAGGGAATACAGAGGTTAAGCCACCTCTACCCTCATCAAATTGTGATCACACAAAACCTAGTGCTTCGATCACAACCAAACTGAACTTGGAATGCCATATGGAATCCATCACTATCCTTGAAGAATTTTCTATCTCCTTATCTCTCAGGCTTTATCGCAATACGATCTCGGATCACTAGGCCCTAAACCGAGACCAGTCTCTCAGGTTTTACCTCAAGCCAAACCCGGATCACTAGGCCCTAAACTAAGACTCCTACCTTAGGCTTTACCATGTATCGCACCAGAACTGGCCAAGGGATTCATAGGCCTTTGGGAATGAAACTTAAGATCACCTATGCCCTAGATTTTGAAATCCATCCGAAAAACCAAAGCTCAAAACCGAGATAAACATCCAAACATACCATGGCATCCTTAAAAAGGCAAGGCTGGGTTGAAAACCACTGTAATAACCCAACAAAACCTTACCAACAAAAGCAAGAGAACCATACACCAACATGCAAATCCATGCATATCCAAACCAGCTAGGAAATCGCACATGAAAAATGTTACCTGCAAGTGTTCCTGCTGAAGCTGCTTAATCCTACTTTTACTTCCTTGATCCTTGCTTTCCTTCCTTTCCCTTTTCTTGCTTTTCCTTTCTTGATCCAAAGCTAGAGTGCTCTAAGGAAACTCTAAGTGGCCAAGAGTGAAAGTGAGAGAGGGAGAGATAGAATAATGAGAGTCCTCATCATCAACAAGTCCATGCCATTGTCAAGAAGTCCATATCATCAAACATTCAATGTTTTCATCAAGAAATACATATCATAAAAAACATCAAGGAGTCCATATCATTCACATCATTTAAGAGATAGGGTTTCTTCTTTCAAACAAACATAACAAGTTCTAGGATTTGGTCCATTATCCTTATATTTCTTTTTCCGAACCTTACCTAGGGTTCACAAACCATAAACAATACAATGTTAGTAATTATTAAAACAATAAAATATATATACAATATATTTATCTTTTGAAATCATGCGAACTCCCTCTTAGTATTTAGCCATATTTCATCCAACCTACAAATCGACCTCATCATCAAGATGTAAAATCTTTTAGGGTTTCTTCTTAAGGATAAGCAATTAATCGATAAGCCCTAGACTATCATCACTAACCCTAGATAGGGTTATAAATTGAATGGTTAGGGTTTTAATATCAAATCTTAATGATATTTTAGGATTAGACTAGGGTTTACAAACCCTAATGCTTATCTTCATCAATCAATCCTAGAGTTTAGAGTAAAATCCATCCTTGCAATATTTCATCACGTTCATCATCGATAACCCTATAATTTCACAAACCTTAAGGATTTTTTATTCAAACACTTGCTAGGGTTTTTCCAACCCTTCGCAAACTTATCAATATTCCATTGTTCAGGGGCATGATATGAAGACCTTGCTCAATACATGGTGAAACCTTGGCATTCCTGCAAATATTTTGAAGGCCCAAGGCCACTACAATATCAATTTAACAACTGTGTTGTTTTTTCAATAGACTTCATCATTCATGCCAAAAATGAAAGCCAACACTTAAGAGAGACATTGGTCCAAAAAGGTTTTTAGGCCTGATTCAAACACCAATTATTTGCAAATTGTTTGTTCATTAATGAGATATTGAGCCACCCAACATGTCTAACATCCCAAAGGAGGATCATTAGACATATGTTAGAGCCTTTAAACATTTTACAAAGTTCGGATTTACAATTTCCATTTTTTAGTGAGAATACATATATCAGGTTAGTCAGGTCGACTTCTGTCACTTTGACTATAGGAGTTTTATTTATAGAATGGACTTCCTCAACCATCAACAAGTATCAATCTCATATCACACTTTAGAGATGCAAATTAGACTTCTAGTCTATCACAAGGATTCCATCTTCATATATGCCTTCAAGATTGGTTCAAACTTCAAACTTTCATTAGGGGAACTTTGAGGTCTAAAATGGGCCTCTTAAGGAAAATCTACAACCAAAATAAACTTTATAATAACCGATAGGAATCAAGATGATGATCTCAACCATGGGGGATAATTCACCATTTTTGGAGTGAAAAAAAAAGATTTAAAAATAATAAAATAATAAAACTACTTTTTCAACACATATTTTCAACTTATCTCCCTAATTTTTTTCTCAAATTTTGAGTAGGAGTACCTTTTGGATGAAAAATTTAATTCCTCATCCAAGGAGTACCCATGTTGTGTACTTTTGATTGAAATCACATTTTTCATGCATTTCTCATTTTTTGTGTAGTAGGGTCCATCAAAAGTATACAACATGGGTACTCCTTGGATGAGGAATCAAATTATGAATCCAACAAGTGTTTCCGCTCAAAATTTGTGTAAACACATAAGGAGATAAGTTGAAAATATGAGTTGGACAAATAGTTTTTTCTTTTTCTCTCTCTAAAATTTGATGATGTAATATAATCTTGTTTTATTATTTCCACTATTATTTTATAATTTCCTTAGGAGGCCCATTTTAGACCTCAAAAATCCCATAATGTTCCTTCACTTCAGGAGAACACCATATTTGAAAGATAATGCTTTACAAATGTCAAAAGTTTAGTAAGATTGGATTGGGGATTTCATTCCACTTGAGAAGTAAAGTTTGCTTCTTGCAATGTGATTTGTTAAGAATATTGCAATCTCTTTTATGTATAGAAACATTCTCAGTATGAGATTCGATTAACAATACTATTTTAGATGCCATTTTAATACACACATGAGGTTCAATATAGAGTTTGGAAAAACTTCATAGATCAAATCATTTGAGAGTAACCATGGACTTTAGGTTCAAAACATAATGAGCTCAAGCTCTGATGGATCTTAGATGCCTATCATAGATAAAGAGTAAAGCTCAGAACTTCTCTCCATAATATGAACTAATAGACATGCATATTTTGACTAAGAATTCTTAAAATTTGGGTATATACTTATGCAAAGAAAACAACCATCCATATTGTTATAAAACTAGGCCTCATACATTATTATTTGATATTGGATAATTGTCAATAACACATGTTTTATAACTTGTATTTTGTAGAGGGTAGAGTAACTCGAGTTGTTCTTCACATTTTCAATCACTGCACTTTTAGATTCCCATGCTTAATTTTACATATTGTCAGTATTGATCTCATAACAAAATTACCACAGAAATTTCAAATCACTTACCTTAGAATGCTCAGATGCCACCTTAGAATTCACATAGTTCCACAATAATAAAATACCTTAGGTCTACAAGGTTTCCACATAACGATATGAGCTTTTGGTTGGAATTTTTCCCTCATAAATTAGGTGACCTAGGACTATAAGAAGATAGATGATTTTGAATTTTATTTGGCCTTGATAATAGACCTTAACACAAAGATTGGAATGAGCCTTGCTTGAATGAGAGCAGAGACATGATGCCGCATGATTCACATAAAATAAATGTCTTAAGAAGCAATCATAATGAATAAGGTGACATAGGAGTTCACATAACATGCCACAAAGATGCATAGAAAGAATTCACATAGATCCACTATCATATATAGACTTCGCGACTTTGTGATACAAGGAGTCTAGATTTCACATTTAAAGGAGCCTCTAGGATCCAAACTTCTTCCACCTTTCCACAGAGAATAACACTCTACAAAGATACACCACCTTAAACTTTGCACACATCAAAAATATTTACTTTAGGATTCCATAGTAAGGTTTAGATGCCACAGAGGTAGCTCACGTAAAGGAGTCACAAGTCTCAAGGAGCTCATAAATTTCCATAGAATATCCACAATTTCCACATATGGAGAGTGTCACAAGTCCACAATTTTTTGCATAGGGTAGACATCTTAGGTTCACAATCTTCATGGGGAGTTGGTGCCAAAAAAATATCGAACATATCCTCGTATTCTCATGTTCTTATGATTTCCATAGCAAATTAATGTCTCAGGTAGCATGAACAAGTTCCTTAGATATGCTCATAGAAAATTCACGTAAGTGCCATAGAGGAAGGTTGCATGGAAAAACCTTCACATGAACAAAATTTCTATAACACCCCCTCCTCCCATGTCTACACAGGCAAGCAATCAATCAGGGTGAACATGCGAATAGAAAGGTCACTATAAGGGATTCAACCTCCTTGATGACCTTAAGGAAATGGAATCAATGGAACTTATCAAACAAGCCCATCCACATCAACAACAACACCCTCAGGAGACATGTCAACCATTCATACATCCTGTCCCTGAGTCCCACTAATGTTTTAATCCTTTCAACCCTTGGTCACTCTCATGCTATAAGCATGACAATGTCCATAACCCAAAGTCGCTCTCACAAGCATATGTGCCAGTGTCCATGGACTCTTTTTAGCAGACCTATGCCAATGTCCCCGAAATTTGAGCCACTTTTCTAGCCCAGAATCCCGACCTCTTCCCAAAACTTGTTACAACCTCCAAAATCCATCAAAGACATGATGAAAATATAGGAAAATCAAAATTCAACCTCAGGACTAGACCTAAGCACCCCCAACTAGGACTGACATTCTGTCAAACACTTGGCATCAATGCGACCTATAGGTCTAGGATACAAGACAAAGCATGGATGACTGAAATAACTTATGAAACATAAGCAAAAGTATTACCACCTTCTCCATTGAACCGTTATAACATCAATTAGGTCTTGTATCCATCCATTTAATAATTACAAGTAAATACTTGAAATGACCATGACATGAACTAGTCATATAACCATGCTTATAACCAACATAAAACCATATAAATATTAGAGATATGACAACCATTAAATCCACATATAAACAAGTTCCAAAGTAAGATAACTTAGATTTTGTTAATCATAAGAAAATCTGACCAGGTTTGAGACTTCCATGTACCACCCGACCATAGACATGGCTGAACCAAATCTCTCTTTCAGCCAATCACCCCCATGCCACATTCCAAGCATGAATGTGGGAACTCATAGAAAAAAAATATAATAAAAACCAAGGGAATACATAGGTTAAGCCACCTCCACCCTCATAAAACTGTGATCACACCAAACTCGATGCTCCAATCACAACCAAACCGAACTTGGAATACCATTCAGAATCCATCACTATCCATGAAGAAATTTTCACCTCCTTATCTCTCAAGATTTATCGCAATCCAGTTCAAATCACTAGGTCTAGACTCCTTCCTTAGGTTTTACCACAATCCAAACTCAGATCACTAGGTCCTAAACCAAGACTCCTCCCTTAGGCTTTACCGTGTAACTCACTAAAACTAGTCAAGTGATTACTAGGATTTTGGGAATGAAACTTGAGATCACCTTTTCCCTAGATTCCAAAATCCATCTGGCAAACCAATGCTCAAAACCGAGATAAACATCCCAACATACCATGGCATCTGGAAAAAAGCAAGGCTAGGATGAAAAACACTATCATAACCTGATAAAACCATGCCACCAAAAGCAAGGGAACCATACACCAACATGCAAAGCCATCCATGTCCAAGCCAACTAGGTAATCACACATGCAAAATGTTACCTACAAGTATTCCTGCTGAAGCTGCTTAATCATTGTTTTCCTTCCTTGATCTTTTCTTTCCTTCCTTTCCCTTTGCTTGCTTTTCCTTCTTTAATACAAATCTATATTGCTCCAAGGAAACTCTAAGTGACCAAGAGAGAGAGAGAGAGAGAGAGAGAGAATAATGAGAGAGCTCCAAAACTGAACTGAAAAAAGGTTACCAACTGATCCTTAGAAGCCTTTTTATTAATGAGGCCTCTATTTTCTCCATTTTCCATTATTTTCCTTCAATTTCCTCCTTGCATGCAACCTGTGACCTTTCACCTTAATTTTCTCGTAATTTCCTTTATTTTCATAAATAAATGTGCCAAAAATACCCTTTTTCCTTTTAATGCTTTTGCCAATTTTCCTTAGCCAAAACACACATCCAATGATTCACACTAGGATATCTTTGCCCAACATTTAGCTTGGAATACGCGTCCCTCATCGTGGTCTTATTTTTCCTTTATTAACTTTTATTACATGGAATTCTCACAAGGGTTGTTATAGAACCCTTCCCCTCGGGGAACACTATCCTCAGTGTTAGAACACACCAAGACCTCAACAAAACTGGTGAAAAGCAAACATACTACCCATGGATCTTTATAACTTAGCTTGTTGCAATATTTACAATGAAAAACCTTCTCAAAAGCATGGCATCATGATAACATGACAATATAACAATCATAATAACATGACACCCATACCACTTATTGGAGATTTATAACTTAGCTCATGGCAGTATTTACATCCATATACATAAAACAATAAAAAAAAAAAAAAAAAAAAAAAAAAAAAAAAAAAATAATGAAGGATACAGGGCCTATATCTAATTTGCGATCTCCCATGTAGCTTCTTTAGGCCCAAAGTGCTTCCATTGCACTTATGGCTTTGTTCTTGAGCATGCGATGCTTCCATTGCAATATGCACTGAGGCTCCAGCTGGAACTCTCCTTCTTGCTCCACTTGTAATACAGACCAAACAATAACATGATCAACATCCTTTGTGTACTCCTTAAGCAATGAAATATGGAAAAAGCATGGAGTTTCACTGTTGGAGGCAATACAAGTTGATATGCCACTAGTCCAATCCTCTCAAGGATCTCGAAATGCTCACAATACTATGGTGCCAACTTGGCACATGATCTAATCCTCAAAGGTATTTTCTTGGGCTTGATGCACAAATAAACATGCTCCCCAACTTGAAACTCCTTAAACACCTTGTGTTGATCCACATAACTCTTCTTTCTATCTTGTGTTAACTTTAGATTCTTCTTTATAACCTACATTTATTGCTCCATGTCTACCAACATGTCTGGTCCAATAAGTACCCTGTTCACCAGATCACTCTAGCTCATGGGAGCGTTACAATTCCGTCCATACAATTCCTTGAAAGGAATCATCCTTAATGACTCATGTTGGCTGCGTGGGGCCTGACCTAGGTTCAACGTTAGTTAGGCAAACAAATCCCTACACTACTGGACCTTTTGGCATCAGCTCGCAGAGCATGGACCGAAGTCTCACTTGAACCAGTATGGGGGGATGTTGTTGGCATTAATGATGTATGTGTTGTACTTGATGAAAAAATGCCATAGGGCAAAAATCCGTAAGGAAGGGTGCAAGATAAAACCCCTAGGGGGGGTTAGAAATGTCATAAAACTTTTAAAAAAAGTCAGTGCTGCATCTTTAGGCTGCATCTTTAGGTTGCATCTTTAGGATGCATCTAAGATGTACCCTAAAGATGCAGCCTAAAGATGCAACCTAAGGATGCAGCCTAAATATGCAGCCGGGAAACTCACTTGTAGCAGAACAACTCACTTGTATATGGCAACTAGATGAATCTACAGAAGAGATATCAGATGTGACAGAATTCATGACAGTAGTGTTTACAGATGTGATGAAATGCAGGGCAGCTTCAAGGAATAAGTTCAGAAGGCAACTCACTCAAATCACAGTATAACAGGTAAACAACAAAGAATTATAGATCAGTCTTCACAGAATGAAGAAAGAGAGGTATACATAGGTTCACCATTGACCAAGCTGTGTATACATGCAGGTTCACTGTATACAAGTGGGGTATATGTACACACGCACTTTCACAGAAGGAAAAGTGTGTATACCTTGGAAAGCTAAATTTTTGGTCCGAAGTGTTTGGTCCATGGTATTTTGATCCATGGTATTGGTCCAAGGTATTTGGTCCAAGGTATTTACCCTAGGTATTTGGTCCAAGGTATTGGTCCTAAGTGGTTTTGGTCCATGGTATTGAGAAAGACCTAAAACTATAAAAGGAGGAGAAGATCATTAGGCCAAGGTGTGCGAGTATCGAATATCTGATGAAGTGTGAGATCTAGTATGTAGGTTATTGGGTTATGGTGCATTACTGGATCTAAACCAAGGATGAACCTTAGTTGATGATGAGATATCAGATCTAATGATGGATTGGGAACTTAAGGCGTTAAAATGAACTAACATTATGTGTTTTTTCTCATGTATATTCTAGATTTTAATACTAAAGCATATATTATTCTGTAAATGATATGATCTGGGTATAACTAAAGTCTGGAATAGCTGCAAAACTCTGATTTTATATTTGTAGATGTATACGCTGGTTGGCTTTGAGCAAAGCACGTGTACACGCAGGTTTGACACATGGAAGTAGTGTATACCTTATAAAATATATTTCAGTTGTTTCTCTTTACTGTTGTAGATTTATAGGTTTTAGTTATTGAATTCTAGTGACAGTATTCTGAATGATCAGATTGATGGGTGGTCTAAGTGAATGATTGATTCGACTATGGTTGGTTCAAAAGGTGATTGGTTGATACAGATATATTTGATGATTGAATGATGTTGTTGATGGATCCAGTCTGAAAATTTATGAAACGTGGTCCCTAGAAGAAAAGAGAATGTCGTAGCCTTCTGTAGGTCGGTGCCTACGTACTAAGCAAACATATTAGCTAGTAAAAGAGCTAGGGGGTTGTAGCTCCCTTCGAATAGAAGCTAGAGAATGAGAGAAGGTTGTAGCCTTCTGCAGGTAGAAGCCTGCGTAGTGGTATAACACTGCACCAGTACAAAAATTGTAAACATAATTTTCTTATTATTAAAAGAAGACAGAGATGACAATAGCAAGTGGTTTTCATCCACATTGGGTTTCCACCTTATATCTTGGTGTTCATGTGTGTTTCTTATGTGTGATTCTTTATTTTGCTTTACTGCATTGTCTAATGAATTCTTCATATACTGATTAAAGTTCAATACATGATAATTTGGGTAAATCACAAGATCTCTGCATATATGCTGGTTTCATTAAGTATAGTTGTGTATACACACTAGTTCACTGAGCTGAAGTAGCGTATACAAATCAGTTTTAAAAACCAATTATTGATCTGATAATCCTGATTCACCCCCCCCCCCCCAAGTATTATTTCCAAAAATTGGTATCAGAGCAGGTCCTTTAGAAGAAGCTTGCTTGCTCGAAGGAAGATCCATCATCGTGAGTAATCAAGAAAGTCGGGGATCCATCAAACCACCAATCTTTGATGGGAGCAACTTTGTTTATTGGAAGGTAAGAACCACAACCTATCTTCAATCTCTTGGAAAATATGTATGGGAAATCATGGAAGGAGGATATACATTTCCATAAACGATTCCTACAGATACAACAGGTAAAATGAAATATGAAACCAATGCCAAGGTTGTCAACACATTATTGGGAAGTCTGCCACAATCAGAGTTTGTCAAAGTTATGCAGCTCAAATCAGCCAAAGAAATATGGGACAAAATCGTTCTAAGCTATGAAGGAGACTCTCAGGTAAAATGTGCTAAACTGCAAACTCTTAGAATTCAATATGAAACTCTCAAGATGCATAATGATGAAAGTATATCTAGTTACTTATTACATATAGATGAGGTTGTTAATTGCATGAAGAATCTGGGTGAAGAGATAAAGGAAGTTACCTTAGTTGAAAAAGTTTTAAGATCCTTATCTGCTAAATTTGAATCAAAAGTATCTGCCATAGAAGAAAAGCAAGATCGACAAATTATTAATATGACACAACTTCACAGAATCTTAACTGCCTTTGAGATGAGAAAAGGAGGTCCATTAGATATGAGAGAAGCCACATTTAAAGCTTCAAAAAAAGGAAAATAAGAACTTAATGAATCAGGACATATTTCAAAAGAAGAAGAGGAAGTAAACTTTGTCAAGAAGCTTCAATGAGGTTCTGGAAGATTAAGAGGTAAACTACCTTTCAAATGTTTTGCCTATTGTAGAGTCAGTCAGTATAAAGATAAATAAGATAAAGGGAAGGAATTTGCAAAATTGAATAGAAAACAAAGTTACTATACTCATGAAGATAGCGATGGTTTATCAAATAGTGATGAAGGTGAAAATAGTAATGACTATAGACTTCTGATGGCTTATGAAGATGATGATTTTTTGGATGCTTTAGATGAAGATGACCTTTATGAATAAATCTCTAAACTCAAAATATGTTTAGAAGAAAATAATATAATTATAGATACCTCGACATACCAACTTGCTTAGAGAGAAAAACACAATGAAAAATTAGAATGTGAAATTGTGGATGTAAGAAAGGATCTTGAGAAAACAAAATCTCTCAATCTTAGATTTGCTAAAGGATGAGAAACCTTAAATGAAATTATCAAAGTGCAGCATTCTCCTCTGATAAATACAGGTCTTGGATATACTGAAGAAGCATCTCAATCATAGAAGCCGCCAACCTCCACTAAAAGCTATCTTGATGCAGCAAAGAGCATTGAACAATTTGACAATCGTCAACAAAGGCAGAAAGCAAATCACCAGGTAAATCAGGCTCAATTTACTTCAAGGATGAACATAAGCCACAATCAACCTTAGGTAAATCGTACTCATTTTGCTTCAAAGTAAAATATCAATAGAAACTACAATCACCAGGTCAGTAGATTCAATAATCGCAGGAACTTCTTTAATGGTCAATGTTTCTCATGTCATAATTTGTTGGCATTATGATACATATGTTGTACTTGATGGCAACCCACTCATCTCAGATGATAAATTATAGTGCAGCAAAGTTCACGCACTTTCATGAAGATAAAATTTTATGTAGAGAAAAGTTTATTTCATGTAAAAAGTTCACGCACTTTTATGCAGAGAAAAGTTTATTTCATGTGGAGAAAAGTTCACGCACTTTTATGGTTGGTTCATGGTATTGGTCCGACAGTTTTTTGATCCTATGTTTTTGGTCCGTGGTATTGCATCCAAAAGTGTTGATCCCAAGTATTGGGTTCATGGTATTGTGTTATTATGGTTTTGGACCGTGGTATTGTGAAAGGCCTAAGACTATAAAAGGGGGAAGGAGATCATTTGGCAAAGCATCATCTGAATTATTGAATATCTGATAAAGTGCTAGATCTGGAATACTGTGATTGGGTTATGGTGCAGATCTGGATCTGAGCTAAAGAGGGAACCTGAGCGCAAGGATAAGGATAAGTTCTATTGATGGGTCTTAATATTTGAGCTTGAATGATAGTATTTTTTGTTCTGGGTTTAGATTTGGTGTGTGGTTATAGTTACTGTGATTTGGATACAGCTGTCAGAGAAGTGTCTACTCGATTCAGTGCTAATTGGTGAAAAGGAGATTGTTTGATGCAGAAATTCTTGATGATTGATTGATGTTCATGGATCCAGTCTGAAAAATCTATGAAACATGGTCCCTGGAAGAAAGAGAAGGTTGTAGCTTTCTGTAGGCCAGCACCTACGTACTAGTATCTTGGCTAGTGCAAGAGCTAAGGGGGTTGTAGCTCCCTTCCAGGAGAGTCTGGAAATCGAGAGAGGGTTGTAGCTCTCTGCAGGTTGCAGCCTGCGTACTAGTAAAGGACTGCACCAGTACAATTGTAAAAAGAAGTTTCTAAT
>APFE030658528.1:0-20793 GCA_000404065.3 Pinus taeda
TAATCAATATTTTTTAAATGGATTATTTATAAATAGTAAATTAAAAAATTATATAATATGTATGTTTAAAAATATATAAAAGGAAACAATATTATTTGCTTAAATATATCAAGCATATTTGCTTTCTTCATTGGGATTGGAATATTATTTCTTTAATTAAACACACTTTTGCTCCCTTCTCTCGCTTATCACACACTACAAAAGACAGATGGATATGAAGTACAACACAAAACAAATAAACATAACACACAGCGCAGACAAACAACAGAAAGCACTCACATGGCAACAAACGGGGCTAGAGCAGAGGCATAGATCTATCCTGAAGAATCCTATAAAATTTAAAGATGCTTGGTGTTGCTTGGGCACTCCAACGGTAATATTTTCCATCAAACCTACCACATTTGAATTCCTATTTGACGAAGCACACTATAAAATTTAAAGATGCTTGGCCTTGCTTGGCCACTATAGTAATATTTTTCATCCCGCATCCCGCGTTTGAATTCCTATAACCGTCTTCTACATCGTTTTATCATCACAATCCTCCACTCTGCTTTTGATCATCCTCGTCATTATTTCGTCATCAACGCATAATGATTCCTATCAACACAAAAATCATTCCCATTTTCATCATTGTGATAAGCTACTCCCCTTGGTAGCAAAAAATCGGAAAATAAACATCGTGCTACTCCACGGTAGCGAGAATATCGGGAAAGAAAATGAATATATTAAGTTGCCAAAAAAATAACTATAGAGTAAAATTCGCTTTTCCAACTTGGCATAATCAATAACGACAACATTCATTCCCTCTGTATCCAACGCACCCACCTCGATTTGTAAAATGCGGTTTCGTCATCATGATCCCATTCTCAACTGTTTTTCCTCGTCATCATGGTTACGTAAAACAAGACATATATGTAACAAGAAAGGATCTATTTGGCTTTGATTGCGCGTGCAACGGTAATAATTTCCATCCATCATTTCACGTTTCACAACCCCAATGTAATATAAATTGAATTGTGTAGGTCTATAACAATCTTCTATGTGTTATGATCACGTACGATCATTGTGATTTTTTTGTGTTAGTTTAGAATATACATCATATTTAATGGATTTATACTGAGAGACTTAGATGGAAAGAACAAAGAATAATTTTAGAGACAGACAAATGGAGAAACAACAAGATTACTCAATCAGAAACACTGGAATAGATAAAACAACCACTGAAGAATAGAAATCACTTTGCATTACGTAACAGGCCTGGACCTTGGCTTGCTTTCCCTGGTCAGAGAAATTACAAATTTATAGAGGCTGAAGAAGGATCTAGAATCCTGCATGTGATTTAGATGCAGATCTATAAATTAATGGCGGTGTACAAGGATCTAGAATCCTGCATGTGTTCTAGATGGAGATTTATAAACTAATGGCATTGTAGAAGGACCTAGAATCCTGCATGTGTTCTAGATGGAAAAGTAGAAACTAATGGTGGTGTAGAAGGATCTAAAATCATGCACGAATTTGGCTACACACTTAACATTCTCCCACTTGAAGCCAAATAAGAGTCATGAATCAAGTCACACCGAGTCCTACCATGCCTCTAAATAACGCATGTTTATTTCATGGTAGAACCTTAGTGAGCATATCAGCAGGGTTCCTATCTGTATGGATCTTTTGCAAGGATAATTGTTCTTCCTCCAACACATGTTTGATCCAATGGTACTTTATGTCAATGTGCTTGGTTTTTCAATGAAATGCTAGGTTTTTTGCCAAGTGAATGGGACTCCGACTAACATAATATAACACATACTTGTCCTGCTTTATTCCTATCTCTCCAAGGAATCGCTGCATCGACAACGTCTCTTTACAAGCTTCTGTTGCAGCTATGTACTTTGCTTCTGTTGTAGATATTGTTCTTTGTAGCCTTGACATCCAAGATACTACTACAACTGCAAATGTATACAAATAACCTGTAGTGGACTTTCTAGTGTCCATATTTCCAGCCATATCCGCATCTATAAATCCTTCAGGCATAGTCTCATCATGACCAAACCATAAACAATAATGACTAGTACCCATGAGATACCTCAAAATCCATTTTACTTCTTCCCAATGTTGTTTATCGGGATTGGCAAGGAATCTATTCACTACTCCCACTGAACATGCAATGTCTGGTCATGTGCATACCATGGCATACATCAAACTGCCAATTGTTGAAGCATAAGAAATCTTGCTTATCTCATCTTTCTCCTTGTCATCATTAGGACATAATTCAATACTCAACTTGAAGTGGACTGTAAGGGGTGTACCAACTGGCTTGGCATCCTTCATATTAAACCTATCAAAGACCTTATTGATATACTTTTCTTGTGATAAGCACAACCATTTGCTTTTCCTATCACGCATAATCAACATGCTCAATATCTGTTGTGCTGGTCCCAAGTAATTCATTGCAAATTCGCTACCCAAATCTTTCTTCAATCTATTGATCTTATTCTTATCATGCCCAACAATCAACATGTCATCCACATATAACAATAATATGATATGCTTTCCTTGATCATACCTCTTGATATAGACATAATGGTCAGCTTCCAACCTCTAAAAACCATGTTCCAACATGAATGAATTAAATTCCTTTTATCGTTTTTGAGGTGCTTGTTTCAACCCATAGAGACTCTTCTTCAACCTACATATAAGGCCTTTTTACCGTTTTCTATGAAGCCTTCTAGCTGCTCCATATAAACTTCTTTCTGCAATTCACCATGAAGGAAAGCGGTTTTTACATCTACCTATTCACATTCTAAGTCTAAAGCAACAACTAGACCAAGAATGACTCTAATGGATGACATTTTAACAATAGGTGAGAAAATTTCAGTGAAGTCAATACCTTCTTTCTGGGCAAAACCTTTCACCACCAGCCTTGCTTTATACCTCTCCTTCTTTTTGTCACCTTCATGCTTAATCTTATAAACCCATTTTTTTTGTAGAGCCTTTCTACCTTTTGGAAGGTTTACCAACTCCCAAGTTTCATTTTCCATCAAAGAGTTTATTTATTCTTCCATTGCTTTCTTCCATTCTTCACTATGCTCAACTTTACAGGCTTCTTCAAAACAATTAGGCTTACCTTCATCAGTCAAAAAAAGATAGTTTGAAGGAGGATACCTTTGTGAAGGCTTACGAAGCCTAGAAGATATGTGAACCAACTGTGGTGGTGCATTATCAGGTTGAATCTCTTGTAAAGGTTCCTACAAGATTCCTTCTTCTTGTTGTTCATCATTTTCCACTTGTGGTTCTTCATGCTCCTAAATTTGTTTTTCATTTTCTTGTATTGGTGGTAGGTTTTCCTACTGCTCTTGAAACCTGTGAATAACCTTCTTCACCTCCAACTCACCTACAGTCCTCTTGAACATTTTTGACTCATTAAATATAACATCCCTGCTTCTAACAATTTTATGTTTGACTAGATCCTATAGATGATAACCAGAATATTCATCCGCATATCCAAAAAAAATGCATTTCATAGATTTATCATCTAGCTTAGTTCTATTTTCTTTGAGAATATGTACAAATGATTCACATCCAAATATTTTTAAGTGAGAATAATTCAAATGTTTACTAGTCTAAACCTCTTCAGGGATACTGCCATTTGAGGCTGCAGTTGGAGATCTATTTATGAGGTAGCAAGCAGTCCCGACTACTTCAGCCCAAAATTTCTTCTCCAAACTGGAATTGCAGAACATACTTCACACCTTTTTCATAATGGTGTGATTCATCATTTGTACAACACCATTTTGTTGAGGAGTACCAAGCATCTTCTTCTCATGCTTTATGCCAAACCTGTTACAATATTCCCTAAATGAATTTAAACAACATTCTCCATCATTATCTATTCTTAAACGTTTCATCAATTTCTTAGTCTCTCTTTCAACAACAACATGGAAATTTTCAAATATTCCAAACACTACACTTTTATTTTTCATAGGATATGCCCAAACCTTCTTCAATGCATCATCTATAAATGTTACAAAATATGATGCTCCTCCTCATGATTTGATATTAGCAGGCCCAAACACATTTGAGTTTAACAATTCTAACACATTTTTCTTTCTGTCATGGCCACTTCTAAGGAATGAAACCCTTCTTTGTCCACCATATATACAATGCGAACAAAGATCAAGATTGTAGGATTTCAAACTTTGCAATAAATTTTTACCAACAAGGACTTTTAAGCCCTTCTCGCTCATGTGACCCAAACGCTTATGCCACATATCTGATGAATTTCCTTCTTTTGTGACAGTAGCCAAATTTGATTTTCCTATCAGTGTCTTCAATGTGTATAATGTTCCTATCTTGGGTACTTTGGCCACAAAAAATGCTCCTTTGCTAATTTTCCAACCTCCTTTTCCAAAGCTTATGGATTAGCCTTCATCATCTAGCCGTCCCATAGAGATTAAGCTCATGTGCATTTATGGTACATGCCTGACCTGTTTCAACAATATATCTTGTCCATGTTTCATCTTGATATGGACATCTCCCACTCCAACATTACTAAAAAAATGATTATTCCCCAAATGCACTCTACCATAATCACCAGAATTATATGAAACAAAACTATCTTTACATGGGGTTACATGGTGAGATGCCCCAAAGTCAAGGATCCAATCAAAATTACTGCTAAATGTATATACACATGCATCCTTTACTGAAATGTTAAACAATACATCACCAACTGTGGCTATAGCAGTAGTCTCACCTTCATTTGTGTTGGATGACTCGTGATTTATATTAGATAGTCTTTGATCCTTTTGTCATTTCTTCCAAAATTGACATTCGTTATTCATGTGCCCAGGTTTGCCACAATGAAAGCAAATGATCCTACCTCTCCTTGATTTTGATCGAACTCTAGATCTTGATTGCCCTTGCTAGCCTCAATTCATTCTCCTACCACGATCAGTTATGGCTTCTCCTCCCCGGTTTTCCGCAACTGACTTGCGTCAGAGTTCCTCATTCACTAAACTACTACTGACATCATCAAACTTTAGAGTCCCTGTGGTTGTTGAAGTGCCCATAGCTGCAATTAAATTTTCCGAGCCGTCTGGCATAAAACACATTAATAAAATGGCTCTAATTTCATCATCTAAAATGATTTTAACAGAGGCAATTTGATTAGTAATAATATTAAATGCATTTCAGTGCTCAACAATTGAAGCACCCTTCTTCATTTTGAGATTATAAAGCTTCTTCATCAAGAACACTTTGTCTGATGTCGTGTTCTTCTCATATAGATCATGGAACTTCTTCCATAATCCTTGAGCCATATTTTCTCTCGACACATTGAAATACACATTCTTCACTAGATATTAGCGGATTATTGGAATCGCCTTTCTATCTAGCTTGTTCCATTTTTCATTTGTCATCGATAAGGGTTTCTTTATTATGCCCTCAATTGGAAAATGCCGATCCCTTAAAATCAGTATATCCTCCATCTGTGATTTCCATAAGGAAACATTATCCTCACTCAAATTCTCGATATCTGTAATTGTTGTCTCCATTTTCAATATATTGATGCCCAAAAACTAAAACTCCACTTAAAAATAAAACTTTAATTATTACTCTTTAAAATTTAGTAATAATGTCCTTCCTCCTTTTTAAAATACCATTTTCAAAATTCTTGCTTCTTTTTAAAATGTAATTTTCAAAATTCCAACATATAATTATATAAATATAAAAAACATATATAATGTTTTAACCTTTCACATTTCACACATACATATGCTGGTTTGTATACATGCAAGTTTGTTAAAAAAAATTATGAACTCTAAATAAAGCACTTATGCACTCCACATTTTAGGTTTCATGACATGTTTCACCATTTGTCCACAACCTTTTTATTTCTTCCAACAACTGTCTTGATGCTCCTCAGCTAGTTCCTTAGATATTTCCTGAACAGATCCCTTTCCTGGACTCTCTTCTTTGCTGTGATTTCTGATTTCCTACATAGATCCTTCAACAACTCTACAGGTAACAACCAACATTTTAATGAACGCTGCCAGAGTAAGGAGATGACACTAAGTGGCTTGTACAGTGGATATTAGACCATAGTTCTGATACCAGTTGTTAGTTCAGAGCATACATCACACACAACGGATTTATACTCAGAGACTTAAATGACAATAGCAAAGAATAATTTCAGAGACAGACAAATGGAGAAACAACAAGATTACTCAACCAGAAACAGCGGAATAGATAAAACAATCATTGCAGAATAGAAATCACTTTGCATTATGTAACAGGCCCGAACCTTGGCTTGCTTTCCTTGGCCAGAGAAATTACAAATTTGTAGACTCTGAAGAAAGATCTAGAATCCTGCATGTGATTTAGATGGAGATTTAGAAACTAATGGCGGTGGAGAAGGATCTAAAATCTTGCATGTATTCTAGATGGAGATCTAGAAACTAATGGTGGTGTAGAAGGATCTAGAATCCTGCATGTGTTCTAGATAGAAATCTAAAAACTAATGGCAGTGTAGAAAGATCTAGAATCATGCATGAATTTGGCTTCACACTTAACATTGTGTACGTGTATAACCATATTCTACATGGTATCACCATTGCAATTCTCCCATTTTGATTATGACTAGATCAACCCCATAATGATTCCCATTATCCCATTGTGATTGTGATTAGCATTATAATTATAATCATCCAATCGATATATTAAGTTGCAAAAAAAATATAACTGGCTTTTTAAATGTTTAAATTAAGAAAGTGTGAAAATTTTCTCAACCGTTCATATCCCAGGCACCACGCTGAACAACTGAAAAAAAAGTGGATTAAAATCATTAAGCTTGATTGGTAAAAGCATGGGATAGATTAATATGATATTTACATAATTATTCACCTAAAAGACACATTAACTTTAATTTCTTTTAAAAATTTAATTATTACATAAAAGATTTTACTTCTAAATAATAATATAATAATTAAATAACAATATCATATTAATAATAATTTATATAATATAAATTAAAATAAATAACATTTCCTAATATATTATATTGTCTATTGATTATTTATTTTTCTAATATGGTTTTATAAGTTAAGCATAACAGAATGAGAACTTAAAAGGGAACACGGAACATGTTAGTGTGTACACAACAATTTTCTACATCTATTGTTTTATAAAAGTTTTATAATTTGTTTATTTACAATATATTTTATTAGTTATTTATATTCCTATGTTATTTAATCATAATATAATATGATAAATAAATAAAAATAATTTTTATAATTATATTAGATAAATATATATATATATATATATATATATATATATTTAATTTTAAATATATATCCACATTTATAATATTTTTTTTTTTAAATTTAATTTATTATTTTTTATAATTAATATATTACGGATAATAAAAATATAATAATATTTTTTTATTGTGATTATAAAAATATATCTTTTAATTAAAAAATAAAATTGATATAAACTTTTATTTAAAAAACGGTATACTCGTTAACGTATTATAATCTTGTCATTCATATATAATATATACCCCTCAAGACCGTATTGCATTTCTAAAAATGCATTAAAGAAAATCATTAAGATATCCAACGGGCCATGCTCGGTAAAGGGCATGAAATAGATTGATTCGATCTCAGCCAAACAGATTAACGTTAACTCTCCACTAAACATATCAATGTTAATTTGTAATTCTTTTGTTTCATCCCACAATTCACTTAATTAACTTAATTAATTATTAAGGATTTGAATTTTAATTATATAATTAATTATATTTAGAAATTAAATGTTATTAAAAAATAATAAAATTTGTTAGATTATTACGAATATTATGATTTTCAACGTTCTATAATTTATAAAATATATTAAAGAAATATAATGTATTAATTAGCAATTGTACCAGAGGTTGCAAAGGAACTCCGTAAGGCAATAACATATGGAGAAAGATTATAGATGGAAACATGCGTGATATGTTACAATTTGAATGAGAGGAATAACATGGTGTTAAAAGTAAAGTGAACTCCTCTTTATCTATTCTATTGATTTGAATTGCAATAATTCAATTGAGGGAATGCTTAGCAATTTCAACATTGTACTCGCAACTTTAGTTTTGTTTTATACACTTCTAGGGAACTCGCTAGCTTGGTGATTTAGAAATGGATGGTTGGTGAATGTAGGTCTGGATCTTTGATTGAATGTGATGGTTCTCTAGTGTTGATGTTTTTTTAAGACACAATGAACCCCTAACTCTCACAAGGAGAGCCATAGAAGAGTCTGTGAATCACACATAGTTTTTCACATTAATAATATAAAATCAACCAAACTCGCATATTTCAAACAAGGGATGACGGTGGGAGAAATTCTTAGATGATTTTGGAAAAACACACACACCTATGATCTAGCACATAAGCCAAATACAACTCATGTTATGCACCACAACCCCTTACCTATAAGCCAAAATAGCTCATGTTATACACCACAACTCTATACCTCTAGGAGTGTTTCTCAAAGAAATTTCCCATAAAATCAAACAAAAAAACCCTAAGATCTTTGTCCCAGAAAACAAAGTTAAAATGAACATTCAAAATCATTATAAATGATAACCAAGTTAGTTCATTAAAATTTGGGAGTAAAGAAATGATCATCATCCTATATCTAACAAGAAATATACATAACTAAATCTTTTAATCTTTAAACAAGGTTAAATTCTAGTTAGCAACCAGAAATACTTTAAACAATCTCCTATACGTTCTAGATTCACGTTACAAGAGGAAATGAAAAAGGATGATAAACTTGCTTGTCCACATACAAGTAATAGATACCCTATCAGAGTTATGTGTATAATAAAGGTTAACAATAAAATTTCACACATGTTGCAACAACAATATATTATAATCATTACCACAATCTCTAACCCAAAAAATTCATTCAAACCTTACAAAATGAAGGTCACAAAAAAATTAGTAAATTCTTTGAGACCAAAAACCTCAAAAATTCAATTTTTATGGAAACGTCAATTAGCAAATGTGAAGTAGAGAAAAACCGAAACCAACAACCCAACAATAACAAATTAGTATTGTCAATGTATGTAAATATCTGTACAACATAGACAATATTCTCTTTTGCTCAGGAGTTTTACACAAGAAACAAGAAAAAAAATTCTAGATGGCCGCAGACTATAGACAAAAAAAAAAAAAAAAACAAGAAAAGGCATTCTAGATGGCCACAAACTATAAAGAAAAAAAACACATAACAAAGAGAAATAGAGATGGAGATTTAAAAATGTATTACCAATATGTTTGGGCACTCAACTGCATAAATACAATATAAATAATCTCTCCCACTCAAGAGGCTAAACAACAAAGACACTCTAGATGGCATTGAAGTATAAAAAATAAATACAAACAAAAGATTACATTGGAAGAATGAATTTAAATCTTGTAGAATATTTACTTTCATAAAAAATCTTAAACTCCAACGAAGAGGTGAAGGCATGGGTTGTATAACACTCATGTCAAATGAAATTGAAAACCGAGTAAGAAAATTTTCAATCATACAAAATGTTTATGCTTGCAAACAACATAAAGAATCTTTACTCATAAAACACCTTAAACCCCAACTAAGAGGTGAAGGAATGGGTTGTATAACATTGGTGAAAAATGAAATTGAAAATCGAGTAACGAAAATTTCAATCGTACAAAATGTTTATGCTTGAAAAAAGTATAAACCCAAATAGAAAACCATGTCTTGCCTTGATTCTCTTTTAGTCAACTATTGAAACTTCTCTTGTCTCCAATTCAACCCATACTAGGTAAGAAACAAAAACAAGGATAAGTTTCAAGACATGAGAGCTGCCAAGAAAACATTAATCTTTTAAGAAATTCTGAGCATTTATTCCTCATTGGAACTGAGTTGCTTTTTGACGAGGAGAAAGTTATTTTAACTTTGAAGGAATAAGTTTGAAGGAATTGGTAATGATGTGAAATGACAAGGAGAAAAACATTTCACAAATTGCACTACTTTCATCGGTGGCCATTTTCAAAGACTTTATCCTAGGTGACACAGAGAGACTTCACACAAAAAGGCTTTCCACAAAACTGATACCCAAGAGAGGCTTCCCATAAAAAACGATCCGAAGATGAATTTTTCTATAGAAATAAAAGAAAATGCATAATTATGATGAATCCACTCATATACAATGTTAACAAACATTTCTACAGAAGTTGATGACATTAGGAAATTGTTCTTCCTTGCACCAAATTGTAGTTCGATGAATATAGAAATAAAAAAAAAAATCATAATTATTATGAATCCACTCGTCTACAATGTTAACAAAAATTTCTACAAAATTTGATGACAATAGGAAATGGTTCTTCCTTGCACGAAATTGTAGTTCGATGTATGTCAATTTTAGTGGAATCCATTCCTCACTTTAATTGTCAAAACAACTTGCTAGCCATAGTATCCATTGAAAATTTAAATAGCATATTGAGTTGTGATGCCATAATATCACATGAGGAGATTGAGTTGTGATGCCATAATATCACAAGAGGACATTGAGTTGTGATGCCATAAGATCACTTGAGGAGATTGAGTCGTGATGCCATAAGATCACTTGAGGAAAGCTATCTTTATTCATTGATCATTAACATGAATAATCATGGGTATCTTGAAGAATTTTGTCTCATTGATTTTTGAGCAAAGGAAAGCAACAAGGGTAAGGAAACAAGAGTAGCTACAATACTAATTGGAGTAGGAATTCAATAAACCATGTGGTTCACCCATCATCACAGTGGCAAAGAAGGATGAAAGTTGGATAATGCTTGTTGACTATGTGTTCAAAAAAATCATCATGAAAGATAAATATGCACTTCTAAGCATTGATAAATTCTTGAATCAACTACAGTAAGATAAATCCTTTAGTAAGATGGTCCTTAAATAAGGTTACCATAAAGTGAGAATCAATGTTGAAAACATATGGAAAAAATGTTCAAGACAAGGTTTCTACTAGTGGTTACTAATTTCTTTAGGTTTATGTGATACACTTCAACTTTCACGAGTTTAATTAATGATGTGACATACCCTTTTAATAACTCATTTGTAATAATATATCTAGGTAACATAGTAATTTTTAGTGATAAATAAAGATTTATTTATTAAGTTTGACTACTTATTTAGTATGTAAATGACTACCTATACTCAAAATTAAAAAAAAAAAACAAAAAAAAACCAAAATCAAATAAAAAATACAATTAAAAAAAAAAATTATATTTTTCTTTATGAGAAAACTACCAATAAACAATAAATAATATGATGATGACTTGAATTTATTTATATATATAAATATATATAATATATATAAACAGTTAATTAGTGAATCCACCTTTTAAATAACCATTGTAATAATATATTTAGAATAACATAAGTAATTTTAGTGATAGATAAAGTTATTTATTAAGTTTAAGTACTTGTTTAGTAAATAATTATCTATATTAACATTTAGAAATATAAATAAAAATATACTTAAATTTTTTTTTATTATATTTTTTCCTTATGAAAAGATTTGTTTTGTTCTTTCCAAAAAGAAATTGTCAGTAAGATACTTCACGGAAACAAGAAGTTTCCTTTACATGCAATCAAACTTCTAGTTTTCAATATTATTGAAAATCATCACATAGTTTACTAAACATTATTATACAAATGGATACGATGGTCACTATAGCATATGGTGGACACCACCTATTTCCCGTTACATTCCAAGCTTTCCCATTTCCGATTTGAAGGCTTCCATTACTTCAAAGGGAAAACATGTAATAACTCTTATGCAATTTTTTCTCTTATCATCTGTATTTGTATTTGGAGGTGAAATGAAAATGAAAACATGACCAAATGGAAAGCTCACTGGAGTCACGTTCACTACCTCACCCCAACCGAAATCCACTTGTGAGTATCCCATGCGGCTGCAGTTAGAAAAATATAGTTTTCTTGCGGAAGGGGGCCCAACTTTTGGTTTAGGGCCATCGAGCTGAAGAAAATCTATTGCATACCTAAGGTATTCCTCTCTCAATATCACGTTTTGTTCCTTCACCATTCTCACTAAATGCCAAAGTGAAGCCTCCAATACAACTTTAGCATAAATTCTTGACAGGTAGAAATATTGAGAATATTCAAAAATTGTTGAAACATTATATCTCTGACCTGTGAAATCTCGAGTGGTCATTAGGGGTCATCGTAAGCAAAGAAAATTTATGTCAATTAGCACTTTACAAATGGTTGCGGTGCCTGGAGAAACAAGTGGGGATGGTATTCAGTTCCAATGAAAGAGAAAAACATTGTGTGGGAAGCATGAAGGAGCCATGGCAGGGATAAGTCTTTACAGAGATGGGGCTAGCAAAATCGGCCTAAATTCCTTGAATACACTATCACAAATCGTGATTACTTATAGACGCATGCCAACTAATAATGCATTAAATTGAGAGTGAAACTAAAAACATAATTTCAGAGTATATCATAATACCATTCAGTGTTGTGGTTTGAAGCTTAGGAACCAGGTTAATCGTATGGGCACCACAATAATGGACCAATGTAGAGGATTAGGGACTTAAGATCACATTGTCACTCCACGGTCACCCCTTTAATTTCAGCACCGCATAAACGAAGAATCAAGGTCAACGTATTAGTCCCCCTCACTGCCATCACCGAGAAATAAGCCACTACAAAAGAAGAAGGAAAAGCCATACCCAGAAGAAAAGGGGAATTAAGATACACAACGTTGTGGGCCATTAATTAAGGTAAAAAACTTACAACTACCTCTCGTCATCCGGCGGTATGAATCTTTTCAGTTGTCTAACATATCAAATCAATGGTGCAAAACAAGACACCATGACAATTAAGGAGTTCATTTTAGGAAAAAACACCTTACATAGTAATCACAAAGAAATTATAATTTTTTTAATAATAAAAAATTACAAAATTTTTCTCTCCATGTTAATAATGTTAGGTGTATTAATAATAAGTAAATTTAATTATAACAAAAAAATATAAAGATATTTAAAAATCAATATAAATTGGCATTAAATCTTCACAATTTGCTTAATATATTATTATTTTATTTTATATTTTGAAAAAAACTGAACATATTTATATTTTTATCCTAAATTTATTATATAAATTAATATAAATAAAATAGTTAAATTTAAAATAAAATAAATTTTCTTTATTACATTATTAAAATTGATTTATATTATTAAATTGATAGCTTTAATTTGAGTTTTTAAAAATAATATTAAATAAAAATATTTTGCCAATATATTACCAAATAAAAATTAATCAATTTATTCACTACTTTATTTTATTTTATTATACAAGTAATGTTTTATAATTTATTCAATAATTAGGCCAATAGGTCTTCCTATGCATCAACAATCATCAACACGTTTACCCTGCTCCGTTCGATCAGGTGAGACACTTTCAACCATTTATTTGAAGTGTGACTACTTTTTCCAAATATGGGTTGAGTTACCTTACTGCTTTTTCTCATTCTTTTATGTCATTCTTGAAGATAGTTTTACTACTTTTTCCCTACCAGTTGTTGTTTCTGTTCTTCTTCCCTCGCTTTTGGAAAGCACTGTTATTTTGTGCAGAGAAGGGCTGGCTGATGAAGCTCTTCACATTCTGCACTAGATGGACTTCAGTAGAGAAATTCCTGTGGATACCCAAATCTACCATATACTCCTGGATTGCTCTACTATCCAAAAATTATTGAAAGAATGAAAGTAGGTCCATGCCCACATGATAATCATAGGGGTTCATCAGAATCCCTACTTGGCTGCCAAGCTTGTTTATGTTTATTCTCCCTGTGGAAGCATTGTCAATGTGTGGGCAATATTTGATGAAGCCTCTGAGTGGAATATGTCTATGTGGAATTCTCTGCTCAGAGCTTATGTTAATAATGGGTTCTATGAAACTGAGGCTATGGAGATTTATAATCATATGAAGTTATCTAGCACAGAGTTCGATAATTTTATGTTCTTAATCATGATGTAGGCATGCTGAAGCGTAATGGACCTGCAAAAAGGAATGGAGATTCATGGGCAGATTATCAAGATTGGTTATGAGCTTGATGTCTTTGTGGGAGGCGGGCTTGTGGATATGTATTACAGGTGTCGTTCTGTGGAGGATGCAAACCAAGTGCTTGAGGAAATGTGCCATTGAGATGTGGTCACATGGACAACTATGATTGTTGGACTTGTGCATAATGGGTTTCATGGCGAAGCATTGGAATTTTTCTGGCAGATACATGTGGAGGAACACAAGATTGTTTCACTAAGAATCAGTGCTTCGATTTCGGCCCCGAGGATTATCTCTATACTCCTATGCCTGATGTGCACAGGGTGCATTATTTCATGGATACTGAGTTTTTCATTAGATGGGATGGGCATTGGGATATATTTCTAGATGAGGATTTTCCCAAACCAGCCAATCATATTAAGGTGAATGCAGAGGAATCTAAATAGGTGTTTTTGAATGTGCGTAGAAGCTCATATGTAAGTGCAAGCAATAAGTTAATTTCGTGGCACTATGCTGTTTAAAGTTTATGTAGTTTATTGTCTAGGGATGGATTCTGTATGTTATTTCCTGAAATTATGTTCAGGTCTTTTATATATATAATAATTAAACTATATATTCAAATTTTTCCTAATACCCTTTGTGATGTAAATAAATTGCAATGAACATCAAGCTATTCTCATAATTTGCATGTATTCTCACAACATATCATCGGCAGGCTTTTTTCGGTTCAATTTTGTGATTCCTTCCTTCTGGTCGGGGAAGGTTACGGACCTTCACATCTTACCTGAGCTTAGGTAAGGTGCTGGTTATGAGTTCTGCTCAGTGAAAGAGAGGGTGTTGCTCACCTAAATAAAGGTAGCTCACTAAGAATTTTGAAGACCTTAATTAACCTTGAGTTATTCTATTTTTGCACAAGAGAAGCAAGGTGTCAAGTGGGCGTGGGGGTTGAGTTGTGCAAAATTTCATGCCCTGTTGAAGGTAGTGTATGAAGGTGTGAAGAGAAACATGATGGGCATGGGAATTGCACTCCCTCAAGATGGTGGGGTTTGGTGAATTGCACTCCTTCAAGATGTAGTATCACTCTATATATGTATATTATTCTCTATAAAATATAATAATAATATCATGGTTTATAATGGAATTAACTTTTTAACAACAATATATCAACATGTTTTATAATATTATGTTTTCACTTTCTAAATGCAATATACAACTATGGTTTTCAATGAAATATATTTGTAGGGGATAGTCATAGTGGTTATTGCCTTGGTCACTAGCAAGCTTTGTATATGCTTGGCCATCTATAGAGGTTTCTTGATTTTGGGTAATTAACTTAACCTCTTAATCAACAATTGTCAACACTTTTATCCTACTCCATTGGATCAGGTGAGACACTTTCAACCGTTCATTTGAAGTGTGACTACTTTTTCCAAACATCGGTTGAGTTGCCTTACTACTTCTTCCCATTCTTTTATGTAACTTTTGAAGATATTTTTACTAATTTTTCCCTGCCAGTTGTTGTTGCTATTCTTCTTCACTAGATTTTGGCAAGCATTATTCTTTTGTGCAGAGAAGGGCTGGTTCATAAAGCTCTTCTCATTCTGCACTTGATGGGCTTTAGTAGAGAAATCCCTGTGGATACCCAAATCTACCATATACTCCTAGATTACTGCACTGTCCAGAAATTTTTGAAAGAAAGCAAACAGGTCCACACCCACATGAGAATCACAGGGGCTCATCAGAATCCCTACATGGCTGCTTAGCTTGTTTATCTTTATTCTTCTTGTGCAAGTGGGCGACATTCGATGAAGCCTCTGAGTGGAGTATGTTTATGTGGAATGCTCTACTCAGAGCTTAAGTTAAGAATGTGTTCTGTTAAAATGAGGCTATGGAGATTTATAATCAGATGAAGTTATATGGCATGGAGCTTGATAATTTTACATTCTCAATCATGCTGAAGGCATGCAGAAGCTTAATGGACCTACAATAGGGGATGGAGATTCATGGGCAGGTTACGAAGACTGGTTATGACCTTGATGTATTTTTGGTAGGTGCACTTGTGGATATGTATTGCAGGTGTCGTTCTGTGGAGGATCCAAACCAAGTGATTGAGGAAATGCACCATCGAGATGTGGTCACATGGACAGCTATGATTACTGGGCTTGTGCATCATGAATTTCATGGCAAAGCATTGGAATGTTTCCAGCAGATACATGTAGAGGAACACAAGAACGTTTAACTAAGAATCAGTGCTTCAATTTGGGCCCCGGGGATTATTTTATACTCCTGTGCCTGATGTGCACAGGGTGCAGTGTTTCATGGATACTGAGTTTTTCATCAGATGGGATGGGCATTGGGATATATTGTAGAAGGGGATTTGCCAACAGTAGCTGATCACATTAACGCGAATGCAGAGGAATCCAAATCGATGTTTTTGCATGTGCATTGAAGCTCATATCCAGGTGCAAGCAATAAGTTGATTTCGTGGTACTATGTTGTTTAAAGTCTCTATACTTTATTGTCTAGGGATGGATTCTGTATGTTATCTCTTGAAATTATGTTTAGGTCTTTCATATATATAATAATTAAACTATATATTCAAAGTTTTCCTGATACCCTTTGTGATGTAAATAAATTTCAATGAACATAAATCTATTCTCATAATTTGCATGTATTCTAGCAACATATCGCCAGTAGGTTTCTTCCCCTTCAATTTTGTGATTCCTTCCTTCTAGTCGAGGAAGGTTCCAGACCTTCACGCCTTACCTGAGCTAAGGTAATGTCCTGGTTGTGAGCTCTTCTCAGTCAAAGAGAGGGCCTTACTCACCTGAATAAAGGTAGCTCACTCAGAATTCTCAATACCTTAATTGACATTGAGTTATTTTATTTTTGCACAAGAGAAGAAAGATGTTGGGTGGGCGTGGGGGCTGAGTTGTGCAAAATTTCATGCCCTATTGAAGGTAGTGTATGAGGGTGTGAAGAGAAACATGATGGGCATGGGAATTGCACTCTGTCAAGATGGTGGGGTTTTGTGAATTGCACTCCTTCGAGATGTAGTATCATTCTATATATGTGTATTATTCTCTATAAAATATAATAATAATATCATGGTTTCTAATGGAATTAACTTTTTAATATCAATATTGTTGGACACCTAATCCTAAAGGGTTAGTGTGGAAGCTGAATGGACAATTCTCTAACACTGAACTAATATTATGTTTTGACTTTCTAAATGCAATATAGAATTATTGTTTTCAATGAAATATATTGGTAGGGGATAGTCATGGTGGTTATTGCCTTGGTCACTAGCAAGCTTCGTATATGCTTGGCCATCTATAGAGGTTTCTTGATTTTGGGTAATTGACTTAACCTCTTAATCAACAATCGTCAACACTTTTACCCTGCTCCATTGGATTAGGTGAGACACTTTCAACTGTTGATTTGAAGTGTGACTGATTTTTCCAAATATCGGTTGAGTTTCCTTACTACTTTTTCCCATTCTTTTATCTCACTCTTGAAGATATTTTTACTACTTTTTCCCTACCAGTTGTTGTTGTTCTTCTTCTTCCCTGACTTTTGGCAAGCACTGTTCTTTTGTGCAGAGAAGGGCTGGTTGATGAAGATCTTCACATTCTCCACTCAATGGACTTCAGTACAGAAATCCCTGTGGATACCCAAATCTACCATATACTCTTGGATTGCTGCACTGTCCAGAAATTATTAAAAGAAGGCAACCAGGTCCATGCCCACATGAGAATCACAAGGGCTTATCAGAATTTGTACTTGGTTGCCAAGCTTGTTTATCTTTATTCTGCCTGTGTAAGCATTGTTGATGTGTGCACGACATTCAATGAAGGCTCTGAGTGGACTATGTTTATGTGGAATGCTTTGCTCAGAGCTTATGTTAAGAATGGGTTCTGTGAAACTGAGGCTATGGAGATTTATAATTAGATGAAGTTATCTGGCATGGAGCTCGATAAATTTACATTCTCAATCATGTTGAAGGCATGTCGAATCTTAATGGACCTGCAACAGGGGATGGAGATTCATGGGCAGATTATCAAGACCGATTATGAGCTTGATGTCTTTGTGGGAGGTGCACTTGTGGATATGTATTGCAGGTGCCATTCTGGGGAGGATGCAAACCAAGTATTTGAGGAAATGCGCCATCGAGATGTGGTCACATGGATAGCTATGATTGTTGGACTGTGCATAATCAGTTTCATGGCGAAGCATTGGAATGTTTCTGATAGATACATGTGGAGGAACACAAGAACATTTCACTAAGAACCAGTGCTTCGATTTGGGCCATGGGGATTATCTCTATACTCCTACGCCTCATGTGCACAGGGTGCAGTATTTCACCGATACTGAGTTTTTCATCAGATGGGATGGGCATTGGGATATATTTCTGGATGAGGAGTTGCCCAAAGTAGCCAATCACATTAAGGCGAATGTAGAGGAATCCAGATAGGTGTTTTTGTGTGTGCGTAGAAGCTCATATGTAGGTGGAAGCAATAAGTTAATTTCATGGTACTATGTTGTTTAAAGTTTCTGTAGTTTATTGTCTAGGGATGGATTTTATATGTTATTTCCTGAAATTATGTTCAGGTCATTTATATATATAATAATTAAACTATATATTCAAAGTTTGCCTAATACCCTTTGTGATGTAAATAAATTTCAATGAACATGAAAATATTCTCATAATTTGCATGTATTCTCACAACATATCGTCGATAGGTTCTTTTCCCTTCAATTTTGTGATTCCTTCCTTCTGGTCGAGGAAGGTTACAGACCTTCACGTCTTACCTGAGCTCAGGTAAGGTCTTGGTTGTGAGCTCTGCTCAGTCAAAGAGATGGCCTTACTCACCTGAATAAAGGTAGCTCACTCAGAATTTTGAAGACCTTAATTGACCTTGAGTTATTTTTTTTTGCACAAGAGAAGCAAGGTGTCAGGTGGGTGTGGGGGTTGAGTTGTGTAAAGTTTCACGACCTGTTAAAGGTAGTGTATGAAGGTGTGAAGAGAAACACGATGGGAATGGGAATTTCACTCCCTCAAGATGGTGGGGTTTGGTGAATTGGACTCCTTCAAGATGTAGTATCATTCTATATATGTATATTATTCTTTATAAAATATAATAATATCATGGATTCTAATGGAATCAACTTTTAAATAGCAATATATCAACATGTTTTCTAATGTTATGTTTTGAATTTCTAAATGCAATATACAGTTATGGTTTTCAATGAAATATATTGCTAGGGGATAGTCGTGGTGGTTATTGCCTTGGTCAATAGCAAGCTTCGTATATGCTTTCCTATATATAGAGGTTTATTGATTTTGGGTAATTAACTTACCAAAATGAAATAAGACATTCATTGTGTCCTTGTAATAATATATATTATATATTTATATATATAAACAAAACATCTAAAGAAAAGTAATTGCACAATGATCCAGTCCAAGAAAACAAGGTTTTTCACAAACCAATTAACTCTTCTAGGAAAATTCAACAATTCCAATTTAATAATCCTTTCGGCCTCTCTTTATACCTTTTGGGACAATTGCTAATCTATTACACAAGCAATAATTCATAACTTAACTTTGATATTACATGATTCATTAGGCAGAACATGCCATCAAGCTAAAACAATACATGTTTTATATCACATTCATTTACTTCGACAATCAAATTTCTTTTAAAACGAAGAAATTTCTAACTTTAAATAGGGTTTTAAATATGACCTACATCTCGACCATTGCCTTATCTTCTTTTATTTGAATAATTTTGATTTCACATATAATTATTCCTTTTATTTTATGATAAGTGAAATTTTAATATAAATATATTGAACACTAGAATTAAAATATATATATTTAATAATATATAAATTTCCATTTCTTTTTTAATAACTAAATTTTATATTAATTTTATTTTCTCAAAAGTTAAAATTTCCATATCATTTAGGATCATAAATAATTATTAATATATAAATAACCGTTAGTTAAAAATTTAAATATGATAATAGAATCATCATAATCCATCTTAATCTCAAATTAAGAAAATTGGAAAGGGATTAAATTTTTCCGTGAGAATAAAATTTTGAGCGTAAAACATGGGATAGTTTTTTACCTAGAGAGATTTGATTTCTTTTAGCTTTGGGTATTAGTTGGTTCTTAATAATTATGTGGATAATCTTGTCTATTTTATAATAATCCTTGTAGAATTTTAATTTAGCAATTAGTAATAATTTGGTGGATGGTAGAGATTTAATCTCCATGAAATATGTTAGAATATTCATAGTAGTATTTGCAGTTCAAGGGCTATGATTTATCTCCAAGTTATTTATGATTTTTGTTTAATTGATCTCACAGTAATTAATTAAATAAAATGTTATATCAACATGTTGTTGGACATGTGGTATTGACTAGCATAAATCCACTATGGATTCACCAAGCTCCTTGAGGACTCAAATCTCTCAAGCTGCAAACTTATTTTTGAGTGCAAAACTTAAGGGATGGTTTGCAACTTGAGAGACTTGATTCATCTCATCACTTGATAGATCCTTAGGTAAGATGGATCTATGATGAAAATTTTAAGTTAATCAAATATTTCCAATATATTTATTGGCCTTTGATGAAATTTTTGGAATAGGAATAGGGAACACCCATTGCTTTGATAGAATGTGTTGAAA